>JAOPHQ010000026.1:0-32500 GCA_030340625.1 Merluccius polli
CTGGTATCTGTTCCCCATCATACCCCACCTTAATAAACACTTCCTGTTAACAGAACGGACCAGGCTGTGATTGGACACGATCCAGCCCCCGGGGGGGGGGGGGGGGGGGGGGGGGGGAGGGGGGGCAGTGATGTCGATTGTGTAGGTCTGTATGTTTGCTTATGTTCCGTAATTCAAAGTATTTGCATGTAAGTACATGTGTACTACTATATGTGTGTGTGTGTGTGTGTGTGTGTGTGTGTGTGTGTGTGTGTGCGTGTGTGCGTGTGTGTGTGTGCCGCAGGGGGTATGTAATGTGGTCTGATTGTGTGCATGCTAGCCAATCCCTATGGCAGATACCCTGCCTAAAGCAATGTCCCTTGTGAAGGGTAATTTTGACCAGATGGTACGCAACATGACACACACACCGAAACAAGGCGTACTGTTAAAACACACACACACACACACATGTACAAACATGAGCGCACATTCAAACATATGCGCGTGTGTGCGCATATGTTTGAATGTGCACGCATGCACGCACGCACATGTGCACACACACACACGCATGCATGGACACCAACCTGTATTCCACTCAAACACACACACACACACACACACACAGTTACTTACTTGTTGCCAATCAAAGTACAATCTACATTAGGATGCAAAGCCAAAGAAAATCCATGCAGATAGTAAGAAGCTTAGGCATGCAAGCTATGCTACTCTGCAGTGTGTGTGTGTGTGTGTGTGTGTGTGTGTGCGCGCGTGTGCGTGTGTGCGCAATCTAAGCAGCCCAGCATAGGCAAATCGGTAAGCATCCCCCAAACGGTAACACAAACGTACACACATTTTGCAAAACTATACAACCCCAAACAAAACTGCGTGCTCGCAACACAACACATTTGCCCTCTTCCAATCTTACCACTCACACACACACACACACACACACACTCGATCGGTGCTAATAGCAGTGCAAGCTCTTTCATCTTGTGTGGTAACTGCCTCATTTGCACACCTGACACAAGCTGTCCCTCCGTCAGACCCCAGCAAACAGCCCCAGTGTTTCCTAATGGAATACCGCTGTAATGGCGTGTAATTGCTTCTCCGCCATAGCAATCTACTTTGGCAGATGAGACCACAACCCAAAGGGGAAGAAGGGGGGAGTAGCGCCGCTGGCGAGGAAGGAAGAGAATCGCGAAAGAAAACTTAAGAAGCTGTGCTTTTTTGCCCGCGCGCCAAGAAAGAGACAGATCGGCGGACCTTTTCATAGGAAACCGATACGCACTTAGACGAGAGGTAGACGGAGAGAAACGCCGTCTTGAACGTGACTTGAGAGGTATGCGTCGAGATGGAGGGATGGTTATTTGAAGATGTGCAACTAGACAGAGAGACAGACACATAAAATATAATATATATATATATATAAAATATATATATATATATATATAAATACACAATCTTTTTACGTTTACTTTGTGTCGGTTTTTCCACTTCCAGCCCTTCTCTCCTTTTTACAAGACCCACAGGATTTCACCCATAAAAGGGGAAACAGAAAAGTAAAGCCGGGGACAACGCGAGCGTATTTGTCCATCGATTTAGAAACACTCCCGTTCTACTTAAGAAGAATAAGACGAATGCAGTCGGCCCCCCCTGACAAACAAAACAACAAACAACAGACAGGAACCGAGACGGATGGAGAGAAAGCGGACGTGTTGTCGTCTTCCTCGCCGCCTTTCATCCGTTTCCATCGAGGCGGAGACGAGCGGCAGCCGTGTGCGGCGCCGCGTGTGTGTGTGTGTGTGTGACATGTATGAGTGTGATGGAGTTCACTGCTCCTGTGTGGCTGAGAGTCGAGCGCGGCGTTAACCCCGCCGTGGTTCCAACAAGTCCTCCAACTCATACGCTCACTGTTGTCGTTTGTTCATGCACCGTCACATGGGGATACACATACTTTTCGCCGATGAGCATTGTGGGTGATATTTAGGGTTAGGGTTAGGGGTTGGGTTAGGGTTAGAGTTAGGGGTTAGGGTTAGAGTTAGGGTTAAGGTAAGAGTTAGGGGTTAGGGTTAGAGTTAGGGGTTAGGGTTAGAGTTAGGGGTTAGGGTTAGTGTTAGGGGTTAGGGTTAGGGGTTAGAGGTTAGGGTTAGGGTAGAGTTAGGGGTTAGGGTTAGTGTTAGGGGTTAGGGTTAGAGTTAGGGGTTAGGGTTAGGGTTAGGGTTAGGGTTAGGGTTAGAGTTAGGGGTTAGGGTTAGGGGTTAGGGTTAGGGTTAGAGTTAGGGGTTAGGGTTAGAGTTAGGGGTTAGGGTTAGGGTTAGAGTTAGGGGTTAGGGTTAGAGTTAGGGTTAGAGTTAGGGGTTAGAGTTAGGGTTAGAGTTAGGGGTTAGGGTTAGAGTTAGGGGTTAGGGTTATGGTTATGGTTAGAGTTAGGGGTTAGGGTTAGAGTTAGGGGTTAGGGATAGAGTTATGGGTTAGGGTTAGGGTTAGGGGTTAGGGTTAGGGTTAGAGTTAGGGGTTAGGGTTAGGGTTAGAGTTAGGGGTTAGGGTTAGAGTTAGGGTAAAGTTAGCTAGAAGTAAAGGTTTTCATATCCCTAACCCTAACCCAAAACAAAAGCATTGTCACTGTCTCTAAGCTTTTATTTTGTAAACAGCCGGAAATGAGTTTACTTCGTACCGTTGCTAGCATGACAGTTGTATAGCAACGTCGGAAGCACATTTTAAAATAGGCTATATTTGGACAAATTGACTACGTATTTGGGATCTACGTTGTTACTTTCTCGCCTGAAATGTTTTTAAAACTTCATAAAGTGACATATTAACGGTTGTACAACGAAAAGTGGAGTCAGCCTTTTAGGGCCGGAGGTTACGCTAAACGTAACAATGAGTCGTAAATTCGGGTGCATGCAAAACGACAACAGTGAGCGTATGAGTTGGAGGACAGTCTGGTGTGTTTAGTAGTGGGTAATGCTATATTTGTCTATAATCTGTTGTATTGTTGTTAGCAGCGATATCATATGACACACAAACCCACCGCCACCACACAGACCGCAACCGTCCGCTGCGTAACTGAACAGCGTCGGTTAGACCAGAACAATGTGGAGTGTGAACAGACTAGCCCTCTATATAGCCTGCTGTGTGTGTGTGTGTGTGTATGTGTGTATATAGCCTGTGTGTGTGTGTGTGTGTGATGAAGCCAAACCGCAAAATATAAACATGCCTTTACGTCTCTCTCTCTCTCTCTCACACACACACACACACTGTCACAAACACACACACACACACACACAAAACACAAAACACTGACCTTTACAGAAAACCCAAACAACACGATGAATTACGAGACGCGTTGTGCGTGCGTAATATTACGCGCCGCGCGCACGCCGGTTCCTCGCCTTAATGGCCATCCATGTAGTGCTTATTTGACTTGCGTGTGTGTGTGTGTGTGTGTGCGTGCGTGTGTGTGCGTGCCACCCCATACGTTTGCGTGTGGGGTTTGACATGATATATACTTGCGGGGGGCTGTTCCACGCAGCCAGCCATCATTACGTTTGATATACAACCAGATGTTGCGTTTTTACGGTTGACTGATTGATTTCGACTACCTCTGGACGTGCGAGCGCGCGAGACGAGCTCCTGTAATGAACTCCCTCCGCCGTTCAGGAGTACAGCATCTGCCGCTGCTGGGGAGGAGGAGGAGGAGAGGGGTGAATACTACGATGCCGACCACGACAATAGCGAGGGGAGGAGATCTCCCACCGAGCGGAGTTAAGGGGGGGGAGCGAGGAGCTGTGAGGAGTTTAAAGGTGGGAATGACTCTGAGGAGCGGTAAAACAACGTTCAAAAGACGAGGGGCACATTTATAGGGTGTAATGTGGGATGTGATGTATATCGTTGAAGGAGGAGGACAAAAGAAAGTGACATTAAAATCGGAGAACAAACGTGTTCATGAGGCCGGCTTGGCAAACTATTCCCTATTTTAGAGAGAGAGAGAGAGAGAGAGTGAGAGAGAGAGAGAGAGAGAGAGAGAGTGAGGAAAAATAAAAAACTGGCCTTGGCTGGGCAGCAATTGATTTCCACATATGGACTTATGCTGTTCGAAAACACACCGCAACCATCAGTGAAGCAGTGAAACGTCTTCTCCTCTGATAAAAAGTCTTCAGTGCGCATTTCCGTTTATCTATCTTAAAATCGTTATTCAGCCTACCCCCCCCCCCCCCCCCCCCCCCCCCCCCGGGATCAAGACTGCGGCGCTCCTCGCTTCGTCGTGAACCGAAACCCTCCCCTCCTCGCTTAAACATTTTTGGAAAAAGCCTTTCAGCGGACCCGAGGCCAAGAAGACTGATCTGCAGAGAGAAACAGAACGTGAACACACACACGAGATCAGGACGAGTCTCGCGATGCTGAAAAAACTGTACTGGGAGAAATATCCACCAATTAGCAGGCTTAGGTGAAAAACTAGCAGGATCTTGGGAAGGGCAATACGGAGGAGTCGACCCTGTTTGAATGGAGGCCATTTTAGCACGATGGCTAAAAGGAGGGGGGGGGGGGGGGGGGGGGGGGGGGGGGGAAGGATGGGAGGGAACAAGGCGGACGAGGACCTATAGGTGCAAGGAGGAAACCCCGAGCTTATGATTAGTAGAGCCTGACTCAGTATGACATGTCATGTTTGGTTTTAAATGTTTGATGTTTTTTTTTTTATATTTCTTGATGTTGTTTTATTCTTTGTAAGGTGACCTTGGGTGACGTGAAAGGCGCCATATAAATAAAATTTAAAAAAAAGTAAAATAAAATAAAAAGTATTATTATTATTATTATTATTATTATTATTATTATTATGTTGTTGTTGTCTTTGGTGATGTGATCCCAGCAGTGTCACTTTCTACCGTCTGTCTGTCTGTCTGTCTGTCTGTCTGTTTCTCTCTCTCTCTCTCTCTCTCTCTCACACACACACACACTCTCACACACACACACACACACACACACACAAGTAATTACATTATACATATTTATGTCTTGTGTTGCCGACATGCCACTGTGGTGGTGAGGTGAAGGACGTGCCTTTTGAAATGACACAAAGAGATTTCTACAGAGGCCCTGAGAGCTCAACTGCACCGCAACTTAAGAAAACGCACGCACATAGACAAAACACAAAGCAAATTGACTTTCTTTTTTACTAACGCCTTCATCAATGTGACAACCCATGTGTGGCGTTTAGGAAACTCGCTGCAATTTCAGACAATACAACACACAATACAGAGAACACAACACATTACAGACAACAAAACAGATTACAGACAACACAACACGTTACAGACAACACAACACAATACAGAAAACACAACACCAAACAATAATGGACGTGTTTCCAGACACTTAGAAGTGATGAAGAGGCCGGAGACGCTTGTTGTTAGCAAGGTTTGTGACTCATGACGTTCTTGAAGTCGGCTATCTGTTAGTGGTGTTGGGAAAATGAGGTAAAATGTGTTTTTGGTTTATTTTAACATTGTGATTGCATGATTCAGATATTATCCAGACTCATGTGCCCATTACTTCTTTTGTTTTTCACAAGTGTGCTCTGGAAACACTTCCGTTATCGTTTAGTGCAATGTGTTGCGTTGTCTGTATTGTGTTGCGTTGTCTGTAATGTGTTGTGCTGTCTGTAATGTGTTGTGTTGTCTGTAATATGTTGTGTTGTCTGTATTGCGTTGTGTTGTCTGTAATATGTTGTGTTGTCTGTATTGCGTTGTGTTGTCTGTATTGTGTTGCTTTGTCTGTAATGTGTTGTGTTGTCTGTATTGCGTTGTGTTGTCTGTAATATGTTGTGTTGTCTGTATTGCGTTGTGTTGTCTGTATTGTGTTGCTTTGTCTGTAATGTGTTGTGTTGTCTGTATTGCGTTGCGTTGTCTGTATTGTGTTGCTTTGTCTGTAATGTGTTGTGTTGTCTGTATTGTGTTGTCAGTAATGTGTCGTGTTGTCTGTATTGTGTTGTATTGTCTGAATTTCCCACGCATTTCCTAAATGCTGCGCATGTGTTGTCCAATTGATGTTTTCATCATATGCTTGTGTTTTATCTATTTGCATGTCTTTTCTTAAGTTACAGTGTGTTTAGCTCTCAGGACCACCATAGGTTTCCCCTTTTTGCACCAGAGACCCACAGAGGACAGAAAGACAAAACTGGTCCAACTCTGACCCCTAGAGGCAAATAGATCAAACTGCAACTGTCACTTTGTTGTGCACTAATAGTACTAGTTCTAGTTTAGATCACATAAAATACTGAAATGTAGTTTGTTAGTGATGACAACATGGTAATATTTCTAATAAATTATGTAATTAATTAAAGCTGACTTGAGCAAACAATGTTTTGGTACTATGAATGAATACATGACAAGTTATTATTTATACATTTTCATAATTTTAGTCTTTCATATACATGTGTCCAGCTTCACAATTGACATTTCTGTGCATAAAAAATAAAACTATTTGGTCTCGAAATGTCTTGGAAATTGTCAGCGTTTTTTTCCCCCTCTCGCAAACGATTTAAAATGTGTGTTTACTTTACATTTGCTTACAGGTGTGCCTGTCTGTGTGTGTGTGTGTGTGTGTGCGTGTGTGCTAGTCTTTTACATTGTTTACACACATGAACAGACTACAGGGCCACATACATATGCGTCGGAAGCACCCAGGCAGTCACATGCCATTCAAACTGGCCCATGTGACCTCGTCTTCACGTGGCGAGCGTGGCGTTTTCCTGGCAGCCACAGAAGGGAAAGGTCCCGCAGCACGGCTGTAACCACGGCCTCCACAGGATCTTCTCCCAGGACATCTGGCTGGGGACGCCCGGCTCGTCGCCCGGCGCGCTGCTCGGCTCGCGCGCCTCCGTCAGGGCGCCCCGATGCCCGGCCGCCGCCTCGCCCGCCCGCTCCAGGACTTCGGCGAATCGCGGCTCGTCGGCGGGCGTGAGGGGGCGGGACTCTGAGGGGTCGTGGAAGAGGTCGTAGACGAGCGGGGGGTCGTGGTGGGTCACGTGATCGCCGTGACATTGACAGATGTGCTTCTCGTGGCAGCCGCCCGTGCCCGGCGGGGAGAAGTTGGGCGTGAAGTAGTGAACTTTGAAGATGGAGTCGCCTGGACACACACAGGGACACACTTTCTGTGTCTGGCAACGAGGCAAGATCTCCTCAGCTGGCTTCGCATGACCGCTAAAGGATTGAGATTTTAACTTTTTTTGTACTTTTTGTAATTCAATAAATTACATTTTATTTATTTATTTATTTTATTTTGTTCTTTTCATTTGTTTGAATTTTTAAAAACTAGTGTTGTGTTTGGTGGCGAGGTAAAACTATGACAAAAATAGTGAATAATGATGAATAACGACGATACATTCCTGATCTCCGGTTATCCTGACTATCCTTAACCTAGAGCATTTTGAAGCGCATTGCGGCGTTATCATCTCATGTGACCAAAGTCACAAACTCACGGCTGGAATTTGAAGCGGCTCAAGGCTAAAGTTTCCTTTAAGGTATATTGTAAGAGAGAGGGGGACTCACTGCCGGGTGGGTGCCAGCGCACGGCGTTGAGGTAGACGCCGCAGTAGTGGAACATGAACTGGTGCTGCGAGCGATCGCTCGACCCCTCCAGCAGCGGCATGAGGTTGTAGCCGTCCAGCGGCCTGGCCGAGGGCGCGCACACACACACACACACACACACACACACACACACACACACACACACACAACGCGGCGTGTGTGAAAAAGCCGCGTGCCTCACACCGCATGATAAAGCTCTGCTCAGCGGTGGGAATAATGTTAATGCTGATGTGTTCATCGTAAACAAGCAGCCACTGTCACTTTGTCGAGTCTGATCCAGTTCATTTTATTGGTCGAGCCCTGAATCACAGTTACAGTCTTCAAGTTACAGCTACAGTCTTCAAAGGTTTTACAACACCCACTAACCCCAAGCTATCTAAAGGGCAAGGAAGAAAAAAAACCTACAGGTACACATGGGCAGACATCCAATAGCAGCACAAAACTAATGTTTTTTTTATGCATATCTGGGGTCAAAAAGTTATTAGACAATAGACTAGCAATGAGTAATAAAAAAGAAAAATTGTGACCGTAGGCTGGTTTGAAAAGCCAATGCCCCCCCCCCCCCCCTCCTACCTGTCCGTCTGGGTATCCTGGGCCAGGTGCTTGAGGGTGGGGTACAGGTCCATGAGGCTGGTGGGCTCGTCCACCACCCGCCCGGCTGGCAGCCTGCCGGGCCAGCGAAAGATACCCGGTACCCGGATACCCCCCTCCCAGCCCCCCATGGCCTTCCCCCCTGCAGGGATGGGGGAGAGAGGGAAAGAGGGAGAGAGATTAGGTCCCCCTCCATCCATCGGCTATACG
The DNA here is from genome assembly GCA_030340625.1 of Merluccius polli. Lineage (NCBI taxonomy): Eukaryota > Metazoa > Chordata > Actinopteri > Gadiformes > Merlucciidae > Merluccius > Merluccius polli. Next base: position 8,367 of record JAOPHQ010000026.1, read on the forward strand.
CAGTGATGCTAATGTGCTATGCGCTATGGTAATGTACTGTAATGGTAGATGGCTGTCAACGACTGGGACCCAGGTTAACATAGATACATGTACATAGATATGTAGATATGTAGATATGTAGTATCAAGTAGTATCATCATTCAACCCGCTACCATGTACGCATATCTGTGTTTTCATTTATATCATGCCATTACTATTAAAATTGCCAAAATATCGAATAGCCTTAACCCAATTAAAATCGAATACTCATAACAATAGATCACATGACTGGACGGCTCTAAACGTTCCTCATGCAAAGACAGAACTAGGGAAGACTGGTTCGAGGTAAAACGCACCTTATCTCTGGAACGAGCCACAGTCAAATCTAAAACTTCAAATACTCTTTAACACTAAAATATTTAATTGCTAGGAACTTGTCAATATTTGTGAAAGCTTCGACAGCTGTATCTATGTTTCTATAATTTTGTTGTTTGTATATTTAATTGTTCCAGGTCTCTCTCACGGAAGAGATTTCGGTGTCAATGAGACATCATGGTAAAATAAAGGTTAAATTAGAGACTTTTTTTTTTTTAACCCTAATAATAATGTTAATAATAAGGTAGAGCTGAAGCCCGGGCGAGGGGGTCCCATTCATTCTGTGGTTTTCTTCAGCTCATCAACTGATTCTTCTACTCTACTTTTATTCTATTCTAGTCATTGAAAGTATTATTAAAAAGGAAGAGATAATTTGAGTTCAATGACACAAAGAGAAATTGCACAGCAGTCATTCATATTTATGTTATAATTCTTTGTAAATTGCGCTGTTTTAAACAAAGCCTCCAAATGCCCTTTTGATTTTTACACAAACCGACTACCATTGTTGAGCCTCCGTCTCTTCTGCTTCGATGTTCGCACATCTGAATCCATATCTTACACAGAGAATAACTTTATAACCTCCCCTTTACAAATAGGATCCCATTGGAAGCCATACCTTTATAAATACTGTTACCTCACCTTTATAAATCCCGTTCCATCCGCCCCGTATCGGGTCTTCTATGTGTCCGCCGTGGTCCGAGGTGAAGTACATCATGGTGTTGTTGGCCAGCCCCAGTGAATCCACCGTCTGCGTCACTTGACCTGCACAAGAAAAGTAACCGAAAGCAGATTTGTCAAAAATTTGTTGTAAGTGTTGTAAGTTGCATTAAGTGTAATCGTTTTAGTATGTCGTAAACAGGAACTTCCTATATTTTTTATCACTTGCTTTCACTCGGCATCTCTGTAACCAATGTCAGACAGAAATATGTATGAAATATGTCTAAAATGGGAACCACTACCATCGTAGCATCGCTGTCTCAAAGATGTGTCCGCTAACAGTGCAAATGATAAGGTAAGTGTGCTGTTAATCCAAAAAATGAAAATGAATCGCATTATAGATTATGGTAAACTTCATTACACTCATTTAGATAGGGGTGAACACATTGACCCCTCATCTGCGAAACGAGACAAATACACACACACAGAAGCACACACACACACACACACACACACACACCTACGATCCAATCCATTTCCTCTACATTGTCGCCATAGACACCGTGGCGACTTTTGCCAGCGAAGGCGGGACTATGGAAGAGCGGCGTGTGAACGTGAGCCAATGAAAGGAAGAGGAGGAACGGTTGATCGGCATTCCTGAGGAGAGAAGGACAAATCAACATGATGCACTAAATATGTCCTCTGCTTATTATTGGAGGGCCTACATAGTCTAAATGTATATATATATATATATATATATATATATATATATATATATATATATATATATATTAATAACAGAGAGAATATCAGGGAGTATTGTCGAATAATTGTATTTACTATGGTTTACTACCGTGATATGAAGTTTTGGGCCTCTTTCAGCATCCTCTGTGTCAGGGTCTCCGTCACCATTGGCTGCTCCACCACTTCCTGGTCCCTCATGACGATGCAGTTCCAGGTCTGCAGGAACCCAAACGGTACGAACCACACGGCCACCGCCGCCACAGTGACACAGGCCAGCATTGCAAGGAGACGAACGCTGGCGCTCAGCACGCCAAACACACGCAGCCATACCTGCCAAAACCACAAACACATAAATCAAAAGCGAACAACAAAAACACACAAGTTGGAAAAATCCACAAAGACCCCCCCCCCCCCCCCCCCCCCCCCCCGCCTCCGCCTGCTACTAAAACACACACAAGCACGCTACACACTGACTGTTACACATGAACACATGTTATAGTTAACATAATGAACATAATGAGCAGAGAACGTCACAGCGAAGTTCTTGGATTATTTGCGTGTATTATTTGCGTGTCTGATTTGCGTGTATGACTTTCATGCATGATTTGCATGTGTAACTTGGTCATGATATGGTTATTGATTTTGGCTAACTGGAATCGAGCACTGGGCTGATTGTGAAAGAAAATGGTACGGCTCATTTGACTACGAGTACATGGAAAATAATATTATTTCCCAACCGTTGAGTCTTCTGTATAAAATACGATTCGATACAGACTACAAAGGAAAGGCGGCTCCCGGACTCATACTCCATAAATCCTCCAGCAGCAGACACACACCAGGCATTCAGACTATGGGGATGGTTAACCTTCCCTCACACAGATCTTAGGAAATGAAAATACAAAATAAATTGTCACTTTTTTTTTTTTTTTTACAACCCTCAAGCTCTTTGCAATTGCATGATTTGAATTTAAAGAAGAAGAAAATTGTGGTGTGCAGCTTGCTGAAAATAAAGTTTTTAGTATCTGCCTGGTATATTGGAAATGTAGTGAAGTTAAGTAGTACTGTACTTTTAATTATAGTATATCAGTATGGCAGCTTGGCTTAATAATGTAGTAGACTATATTTGCTTTTTAATTTGTATGTGTGTGTGTGTCAGACAGTATTAGCAAATGGATAGGCCTTTAATCAAAGGAGAACAATCACTAGTTTCAAAAGTGTTTACTACATTGGTTAAAAAGCATACCAACCTGGCTGTCCTCGGCTACGCAGTTTTTTATCTAATAAGACAACCAGGGTTGGGGTTTCCAAAGAATTACAATTTTAATTTAGACACAACTTCATTAAAAATGAATAGGCTCAGACCAAATGGCAACTATATGTGGTTGAACAAAAAGGTTGATCACAAAGCTTGTCTTGTCTGCCATTTTGTATGTTCTTTTGCACATCTCACAGAACCCACAGAGCAGAGTAGACTTCATCAGATGTCACATTTATCCAAAGACTGGACCCAATTCTGATCAGCATCTCAATTGCTGACCGAGCCTCACACAGCATCCACCCGAGTCCTCACTGAACAGTCTTAAAATATGCACCGTTTCCAATCCGCCTTGTTCTCTTGGTAGCTCTCATTGCACAGTAATACCATATTGTCATGCTGTGCTGTAATTCACCAAAGATGGGTACAGCGAAGGCTTCGGTGTTGATGTCGAGCATTTTCCAGCATGATGACTACAGTATGTTCTGCAGATTCGTAAATGGGCTACATCTCCCTCCGTTGGAGGGAAATTGAAAGAAGATTACCTAGATGCAGTGCAGAGCAAAATCTAGCAAATTCTGTAGTGCCATCATTTCTGAAAACAAAAAAAGTACACACTTTCGGTGAGGGTGAGTGCATCTTGAGCTGGAGTTGAATTTGATTCCTCCCTTCCTCTAAGCAGCAGCCTCAGCACCCCCAGGGCTTCAGACCCAACGCTCAGGGGTATGCTACTGTTTGTCTGGCCTCTCACCTGAGACCAGTCCGACACGGTTATACCCGGCAGAAGCTGACGCTCCCGCCGGCATTTTGTCTCAGTGTCATTAAAACACACAAGCCTGCAGGTTGATGCATTAAGGACGCCTGTGATTTAGTGTGAAAGCTGCTCTAGGTAACTTGAATTTATACGACAAACGAACTCCACCTCCTCCTTGACATCACCGCCCGCCCCCCGGTCCTGTTGCGCGTACAGGGTCTACATGAACAGGCAGTAGTGGCCTCAGAGCTCGCCTGATTGGTCACAGCCTCAGAGCTCGCCTGATTGGTCAAAGCCTACAGGGAGCTGTAGGCTGAGTCACCTACAGAGGCAGGGACGGACACCAGCGCAAGGTATTCTTAAAGACCACTTGACTCTCTCATACCTGACAGCGTATGGGGAGGATTTGGGTATATTTAACCATTAGTTACCTAGAGTCTTTATTTACTTTCATTTTTTTTATTGTAATTTCTATAATTTTTCCTTGAATTATGTATTAGACAATCTAATTATGGTTATTTAGGCAACACATTTCCAGGGTGATAAACAGTATTAGTACCGTATCAAATATCAGTTTCAAAGTAGTAGTTTGAAACAACTAAATAAGTGCATTTCATATATGTCCCTTCATATCAGTCATAGTATACTGACGACATGCTGGACAGTACTCCAAAAAAAAAGAGCCTGACAGGTGTCTCTGTCAAACAGAATGGCTCTTGATGTTATTGACGTGAGCTGCAAACCTTCGGTGTTGTGGTGAATGACAGTGACAGGTTCTTGGTTTGGTCCAACTGTGCGCATGTCAACAATGTCATGACACAGTCAAATGTCATGACACGGCTATTCCCATGCTCCGAAGGGCTGCTGTGATTCGTGGATCAGCACGCACTTTCTTTTCATCTAAATCAACGATGTGCAGTCCATGAAGGGACGTTGTTCTGCTGAGCACAACGTACGCCTGGCCTGCATGACACGTTTCTGCTAGACCGCTGCAGACTGTGTCGTCCCGCCTTGAACCTTGTGAGGCGTGCGGGCGAAGGCCAACTTGAGAGGAAACCGTCTCCTTACTACTCCTTTTCTTTTTTTGAGGTTTTCCTTTGCTCTCTCTATATTATACACCGCTCTCTCATCTCCGCCGGGTATCACGTTATGATGCCTCTGCCTTGCACTTGCATTATACAGTTCAAGGCCAAGCGTTAGGCCAATCCATTTGGTCATCGTTCTTAACTTAATACTATGATACGGCCAAAATCCTCTATCCCTATATAGGTCACTTAATATCTCGATAACAATATATATCGTCATATGTTTTCTGGTAATTCAATAAATAAATAATCTGTGTAATAATCTGCCTATGTGAATTAAATACTTAGGGTTAGGGTTAGGTACTAGTATTTTTTTCATCACTTTACTGTAATGACGTCTTTAAAACCAGGAAAAGACAACACAATTTTGTTCGACAGTTCAGCGAAAGCCACATCCTCTCCATGATCTCTGTAAAAGCTGTCATCTAAAAATAGCCAGCGCAGGTTGTCAAACACACAGAGTGGTATCGCCTTTGAAGGGGGCAAACTGATAGAAATCCCCTACTGCCAGGAGAGACATGCCCCCAAAGGGTTTTTTGTTTCCTTTGATTTGTTGAAGTCTCCAGTCCACATACTCAAATATACGTTTTGAGACCATAGACACCTCATCAATTATGATTACCGCAGCATTTGAGTGTTGCCCCTCCAGCTTGTTTCCGAGTCCTTTGTATGCTCCTTTTAAATCCACTGGGAGTTTGAGGAGGGAAATGGGAATGCAGGGTTTTTCCATTGATGTTGAATGCTGCAGTGCCAGCGAATGAAGATAACATCGATACGTCTGTTTCCTCACTGTCTCTAGGGAGTTTGCACAGTATCTTTTAATGTCTTAGCGAAGTTGCCCTTGATAAGTGATGTTGATTTGCCGGTACCAGCACCACCCGTTACAAAGTCACATGCACGCTTTGCACACCAGTCAAGAACTGTGTAGGATATAGCAGTTTGTGTCTGGTTCAGGTTTTGGTATGATGGACTTATTTGGGGGGCCTCCACTGTCAGTATGGCTCCTCCTCTCTCAACTGGCTGAGTGCTTTGTTCTGGAAAATTGTCTTGTTCATTCTGCTCATCGGTATGCACTTCCTCTCGTTCCTCAATACTTCCAACCGAACAAATTGGTTCAGGTGCGTATGCTGTCCATTCATCCTCAATGGGTCCGTTTTCTTGAAAGCTTGCTCAATTACTGCACTGCGTTTCTCATACTCGTCTCTTTTACACTTGACAATCTCATACACTGCCGGCAGGTTCTTTGTTCCCCGTAGTTTAACAGAGGACCAAGTGTAGATTGACTCGTGTGTCGAGAATAGGGACGTTAATAATTAACCGTTAACCGACAACAACAATTCGGACTACTGTAATACTATCAATTAAAAAAATATTATTAAAAAAAAAGTTTGTAGCATGATGTGCGCAGTCTATTGCACATTTTGCGTGCATGGGAATCTTGGCACTCAAGCCACGCTCTCGAGGCCAAGACCACATTAACGTAGCAAGACGGTTACAAAATGGGACCCGTATTACACAATTCCTGAGAGGTACTACTCAGGGAGCTGATGTATTGGAGTCAACTGACAGTCATGAAAGAGCTGAGGAGGAACAAACGGCCGATGAGGAAGTTGCAAGCAGCAGTCAGGGAGGCACAGCTCAAGCACAAGCAAACAGCGGTGAGGGCCACTTACTTACTTCTCTAGCCAAGCTCTTTCAGACGTTGAGGTGGATTATCAAAATGGTGATTTCTCATTTTTCTTTTAATTTGTGTGCAGATTTATATAGCTTATTTAAACAAATGTTCCCAGACAGTGAAATTGGAAAGAAATGTGCATATGGTGCAACAAAGGTGTGTTTTGGTTTAGCACCATATTTCTAAGAAAACTAATCAAAGAGATCAGACAATCCCAGTGCTATGTGATATCGTTTGATGAATGCCTTAACAAGATACACAGACGGAGCAGATGGATGCAGTTGTACGCTACTGGAGTGAAGATGAGCAGGGAACAGCGGTTCATTACCTGGACTCAGAGTTTTTGGGACACACACAAGCAGAGAAGATTCTTGTCTTATGCACTTTTTGTATATTCGTACGTCCTGGCACTTAAAAATAGTATCATGTAGCATAGTATCATATAGCATCGTGTAGCATCTTACCCTAGCTATCTTTGTTGTATAAGAGGAATGGGTTAACTTAGCAATTATGAGTGCTTGAAACTTGTTCTATTGACATCCTTACTGTACCGACAGCGATATATTGTTGTTTCACTTCTTCTGACAAAATGTACTTATTGTAAGTCGCTTTGGACAAAAGCGTCTGCTGAATGCCGTAAATGTAAATGTAAATGTTGAGAAGATTAACAACAGTCTGTCGCCACTCAATCAAAAGAAGCTTCTACAGGTATGGATGGATGGTCCGATAATAATAATGAACCAGTAATTGCTGATCCAATAATCTGAAGTTTCTAGGTTTATTCTAAGACGACAGGTGCGAAGAGGACCCAGATGCATTTAAACAAGTAGAGAAAAAGACGAAGGTTGAAAAAAGAAGGTTGGAAATTGGGAGAAACACAGAGCTTTGTGGCAGCTGTTCCATGATACACCAGCCTGGCGACGTGACTTCATTCAAGTCACAAAAACCACAACATTTCCCCTCAAACTTTGTGTACATAGATGGGTTGAAGACTTGCCAGTGGCACAACGGGCTATCGGGATGTGGCCATCGGTCCAAACCTTCAGGGAAAGCTACAAGAAGTGCCTACGTCCTTGTCATATGCAAAGATAAAGGATGCTACTGCCGACCCCTTACTTGAGGCCAAGCTCCATTTTCTTTTGCTTTTGTTGCAAGACAGCTCAAACCAAGTAGCAAGGAGCTTACTGTCATGTTTTATAAAGAGGAGAAGTGCTGGAGAACATAAAAACACAAGGCCAAATGCTCAAGCTTGACCCCGTCAATGAAGCACTTCACATGCCCCTCAAGCAGGTTGATGTGGGCTTTGCCACCAAGCAAGCACTCACCAAAGCTGCTGCGGATGTAAAGCCACTGCTGGGACTGCTGTGTAATGTTACGTAACACGTAACATTACACACTTATGTGTGAAACCATGTGTGAAGTACCATGATTCTGCCATAGAAATTAATGGGATTTCTCCCACGTTCATGTATTGTGCACTGGTATGGGTCAATTCCATTGCTCGTCAATTCTGCTTAATGTTTTACCCCAATCACCCACCATACACACACACACACACGTACCAGAGTGAGCAGACTGAGCCCCAGCAGCAGGGACAGGTGTTGGAGGGCCAGCTCCACGTCGGCCAGCACGTCGTTGCCCTCTCCGGGAACACAGTTGTTGAACAGGGTGAAGGGCAGGCCGTAGAAGTAGTGGAAGCCATGATGGTTGGGATGGTGACAGTGATCTCCCCTGCTTGCGCAGTTCACACCCAAGTGCCATTTCCCTGGAGGGAGGGAGGGAGGGAGGGAGGGAGGGAGGGAGGGAGGGAGGGAGGGAGGGAGGGAGCGAGAGACATCCCAGCCAGTTAAAGAGAACAAAAGTAAGCTTAGAGCCCTGACCGAATGTTTTAGGACCGAGACATGCGGCGTTGTGCTGTGACAATACATTATGCTATTGAGATGAAATTATTGTCAAGTTACCCACGAGGCCGGTGGTGTAGCCTTGCTTCTGTAGTCGCTTGGCGAAGGTGGTCTCTGTGGGGGGCAAGCCCCCCGACCCGGCCAGGAACAGCAGCACCTGCACACGACCGTGACTGCCCAGCCCTGGGATATACACACAGACACACACACACACGCACACACACACACACGCACACACACACACACACACACACACACACACACACACACACACACACACACACACACACACACACACACACACACACACACACACACACACACACACACACACACTCTTTAGCTTTATATGTTTGAATGCAAAAGCATATATAAGCACACATGTCTATTGTATACAACATATTAACATCCTAGTATTACATAGTGATTTATACTGTTTGGTAGCAGCGTCTGACTGGCTGCCACACACTCTGGCAGCCAGTCAGACACGGCTACCAAACAGTATAAATGAGTGAGTGTGTGGAGAACTGTGTGTAAACACTGAGCTGCATAAAGTCAAACATTTATGCAATTTTCCCAAACATTGTGAACCATTTATACATTTTCCCCATGCTACACCAAGGCAAAGCAAAATGCAAAATCAAGTAAATAAGTAATCACAAATGTTTTAGTCAAATCCAATACATTCAGCACATTTCAATTGAAAAAATAAGAATATTTGATTGGTAAATGTTGTGTTAGACATTTATATATATTGAGCAAATTGGACCCTTAACAAAGCCTATCTTAGAGCCTAACCTATAGAGGCATCATCATAGGGCTAGGCGATATGAAAACATTATCAGGATTATCATGGGTCATTTTACACAATATCGATAAATATCACAACATGCTTATGAATTCAAAATATGAGGACTCTACTATCTCTGAAAGTTCCTGTGTCAAAAATCCCGGTGTCTTGTTCGACCCTATGCTTTCTTTTGATCAACATGTGTTACCAGAACTGCATTCTTTCATCTTTTGCTTTTTGCTAAAATCAGAACAATGTTATCCACAGCGAATGCAGAGACGCTCATCCACGCATTCATATGATCTAGGTTAGATTACTGTGATGCACTGTTCTCTGGTTTTCCCAACTCCACTACGAAAAGCATCCACCTTTAGCAGAACGCCGCTGCTAGACTCCTAACTAGAACCAGAAAATACGACCACATTACTCCTATTCTCTCGTCTCCTCCCTCCACTGGCTTCCAATTAATGCCAGGTCAGATTTTAAAGGTGCCATTACTTGCCTATAAAATCCTGCACGGATTAGCACCATCCTCCTGAAGGACCTTATTATTCTCTATTGTCCTTCTCTGCCCCTCCGGTCGTCAGGAGTTGGCCTTCTGGCAATCCCAAAAGTTATAAAAAGAAATCAGCAGGACACAGAGCGCTCTCTTATCGAATGCCCTATCTGTGGGCCAGTCTGCCACCTGTAATCAGGGAAGCTGACTGTTGAAAAATTCAAATCCAAACTTAAAACCTACCTCTTTACCCTCTCATTTGGCTCCTAGGAGTGCCCCTCAGCTCTCATTACAGCTAAATCGACCTGTAAGTAGAGGTTCGAGTTTGTGTGTGTGTCCACCCTGCCCCATCTAACCATAATGCTGTCTGTTTTGGTGTGTTGCTGTGATCACGACTGGACGTCTGGCCACCACACCTGATGGCTACCCAGCACCTCATCACCATGGACAACATCATTTTTCTTTACTTAAAATATACTTAAAATGTCTGCTTGTAATACTATGTGTGTGTCACTTATGGCACCCATTGCACTCCTAACCATCACTGGAAGGAGGGATCCCTCACTCCATGTGCCTTCTCAAGATTTCTTCCTGATAACCAAGAGTTTGTTCTTGCCCTCTGGGGGGCTGGGGTTAGGGGTTGTCATAAATGCGTGGCCTGTGAAGCCCTTTGAGACTTGTGATTCAGGGCTATCGAATAACATTGACTTGACTTGATCACATGGGCATTGAGGGAGTGAAGACGCCACAGAGAAGTGGTAATAGGGACAGAATCCTTCTCCAAGGGGAGGCATATTGGATACACTTCCTTGATACCCTCATTCCTAATGGGATGAATGAGGAGATTTAATTAGCTTGTTTCTTATGAAGTGAATATAAATTGTGTTGTGTTTCTTTGTTTTTTTATGTTTTAGTATCTTCATCATGACTAGGGATGGGAATCGAAAACCGGTTCTTGTTGAGAACCGGTTCCCAGTGTTTCAATTCCTTGGAATCGTTTGCCAATTTTGCAAATGATTCCGTTATCGACTCCATTGGACGCGAATGACGTCACCACGCACGTTGCCTAGCGACTCCAGTGCAGCCAGCAGCAGTCAACAGTAAACATGGCGCCCACGCGGTACAAACGCTCGAAAGTTTGGTTACACTTCACAAGAAAAGACGACAACAGGGCAACTTGCAATACTTGCAACGTGGATGTTTCCTCAAAGGGAGGAAATACTTTTGCACGCACACAGCATGCGATAACGATTTCTTTCGATCCGCTCCGGATTTCCAAATGAGAATCGATAAGAGAATCGATAAAGAACCGAATCGTTAAGCAGATTCGAAAATGGAATCGGAATCGTAAAAATCTTATCAATTCCCATCCCTAATCATGACTCTGTAAAGGTTGTGGTTGTGGAAAGGTTGTGGTTCCGCCTGTCGGGATGCGCTTGCTGTGCTGGTTGCGGTTACCTTTTGCACCTGTGTGTACCTGTTGCAGGCAAATAACAACAGGCTCAAAGGGCACCGCTGGCGAGATCCTCTACCGAGTGTGAAATATTCAAACTTTAGGTGAAGAATATAAAAGTGTTATCCAGGATCTGGAACCAATGCAAAACCTCTTAAGGACCTCAAATAAATACCCCACTCCACCCTATCGAACGCCTTCTCCGCATCCAAAGAAGATTGAGAAGGTGACGGATATTAAAGGATTATTTGGCAGGACTGGTCTGCATTTAAAACAGAGATGGGTCTATAAGTGCAATGAGAATGCAATCAGAATTTTCTTTACCTGGTTTTAATAGTAAGGTTATTGAAGCCTCAGTGAGATTTTGAGGCAAGGCCAGAGGGACATTGAACATTTTTTTTAAAGGAGAAAAAGGATAATTTATCAATAAATGTTTTATAGAACTCTATAGGATAGCCGACTGGAGCCCAGAGGCCTCGACATTTTGCATTAGTTCAATCGAGTCTGCAATTTCACGTTTCATTAATGACAGATGGGATGACTGTGAGTTCACCTGAGGGGGCCCTTATTTGTTTAATTTGCCGATGGGATGTCGATTGGCTCTTCATTTGGTGTGACAAAAGACGGCCTGCCTTCTCCCCATGCTCATAAAGAAATCCGTAGCTTTTCAGTCTCTCGCATGGAGAGCAAATTGTAATTGTAAAAAGATTCTGCCTTTCTTTATCTAATTCAGGGGATGGAGACACTGTGTTAGACAGATTGCCTCACTGTGGAGACAATCTGGTTTGCCTTGCAGAGTAAGATATAACACAGCAATAATAATGATGTGTATTTAAAATAGATATATAAATATGAATATTAAAGTAAACCACTGTCCAGGCCGGTAAAAAACAATCCTTCACCCCCCCCCCGCCCGCCTCCCCCCCACAGATATCACAGATGGTATCCATTGTTTGCTCTCATATAGCTGGCTCAAACCAGCTGGCAAGGGTTTGTCAGCTATGAGGTACGTTATTTTGGGGCCTGTGAGGCGGCCATCACAGGTACTTAAATGGAGCAGACCCATAATTAGTGTTATGAGCAACACCAACTTCAGCAGTGAATGCATGCAGGAGTGGAAAACGGTTGGCAGTTAGTATGAAACTGGCTTCAGCCCTCTGCCCATAAGGAACATAATGGAGTGCTTGTTCTCTACCTGAGCGCAGCGCATAGCGCCCGGTCATGAACGCCGCTCTGCTCGGCGTGCAAAGAGGAGCCGCGGCGATGTGTTGACTCAGCGTCACGCCCTCCTGAGCCAGTCTGTCTATGTTGGGCGTCCTAGAGAGAGAGAGAGAGAGAGACAGAGGGGGAGAGAGGGGGAGAGAGGGCGATAACTAGATAAGAAGATGGTAGATAATGATATGTTGAGGCGCTAGGCTTCACAGTTCAAATGAATAATTAATTTTGTGTGAGGTGTTTGAAAGGAAAACATTATAGAACAAGATAGATGCAACAGAACGGGTATAAATGTTGTTTAGGGATACTTAAAATGTAATTTACTACTACGGTTTTAAAACACTAAAGGCTGAAGTCTAAACTAAAAGCTAAACTAAAGAGAGGTGGAGATAACTAGATCAGAAGATGATAGATGTTGAGGCGCGAGGCTTCACAGTTCACATTAATAATTAATTTTGTGTGAGGTGTTTGAAAGGGAAAAAATATAGAACAAGATAGATGCAACAGAACAGGTTTACAATGTTGTTTTGGGGATACTTAAAATGTAATTTACTACTGAGGTTTTAAAACACTAAAAGTTAAAGTGGAAAAATAAAAACTAAACTAAAATAAAAATTGGACTATAGCTTTTCAAATAATGCATGCAAGTGTGCGTAGCTAACTTACGATTACGATGTTTTGAATATGTATTCTTCTTAGACTGATACGGGCCTATCAGGAATGATCTAACATCTTGCTTGTGCTACAGTGTGGTCGGCTGCCCTGAGGTGACCCACATTCACCCAGGTTCAATTGTGAGTGGTGTGCATACTAAACCTTCACTCACAGCAGACACATGCAGAAGCATGACTATAAAAGTGTTTATAATATCATCAACAAATTACATAATAACTCAATTAACCAATGTACAAAGTTCTTGCAGATAGTTGTTGCACAACTGACAAAACACCGAAGGTCCGACCGAAGGGCAGCGTTTTAAGGTCATATTACCTGATGGTGTTGTTACCATAGCAACCTACGTCGCCAATCCCCAGGTCGTCGGCCATGATCAAAACAAAGTTGGGCCTTGTGTCCACGTGTGACCCTGTGACGTCATCACTCCCCAGCATCAGCAGCAGCAGAGCCAGAGGATGAACCAGCGAGTGGGGGCTACAGGTGAAATGTGAACACTGAATTTACTAGAAACCGAAGAATGTGCCCTAGTTAACCTTAGCGTCTACAAGTTAAAACAGCTACGGATGTGAATCTTGCAAATGTTTGATTCATTGGTTGTTGTTGTTGCAAACCCTTTTTAGTGCAAAGACATAGCAGGAATAACAACCACATATTATACAAACATTATTACACATACCTTACAGATCTTATCTTCATTTTTCTAAATGGACTAGATCAGTCTACCAGCCTACCCAGTGGACTGTACCAACCGGGAGGCTTATCTATTCATCATTCATCTATGTGGACACTACCACTTGTGATGTCACTAGAGGGTAGTCACGTGACAATTCTGAAACGGCTTGTAATTTCTAACCACACTCACACCTGGTGGTAAAATAGGGGCCCTTTAAAATTCGCTGGACCATTAGATGGAAATACGATGTCTGTTGTCTTGTCCCCATTTGCTTCAAATGTTAACAGGATGTAAGGCTATAAGTAACTAGCCTTGTGGTTATCTTCTGGGAACACATTGTATAATTCACATTCTCGCACACACAGACTTTAACGAATCTAAATAAATACTTTTTAAAGGATTGACTACTAGGCCTGCACTAACATTATAGCACATCATGTTAATATTTTTGGAAATCATGTTAAGGTTTTTGGCCGCTCCACTACTACTTTCTGCAGGCGCGACCGGATCTATATCTAATCCAGAGCATTGGTTTCAGGGGGGATACAGGGGATACGTCCCCCTCAATATTTATGTAGATCTGCATAAAACATGAGAGAAGCAGAGGACTTTAATTTTGAAAAAAACGCTATAACGTTACTATAGACGCCTCCTACAGGGGCTTTTTTTTTCCTTCAGCACTGGGTCTTCATTTACTCACACACACACACACACACGTGTTGCACTCTTTGTTTTCATTCCCGTCAGCTTCAATAACATAGTTGCAGACGCACACGACTCCCAACACACATGAGCTATTAAAGTGCAGGGTTTTTTTATAAATGCATTAATAAATGAATGAATGCATCACTGAGCTGAATATAGGTGCCACATGCACATTTAAAGAGGTTATACTCCCCCCCAAAAACAAAAACGACACAGAAGAGGACATTACAGTGCCTGCACGTGTGTCGACTCAGCAGGGATACAACTACTAATATAGTAATATAATAGTAACCTAATAATGACATGAGAGAAGTTGAATACAGTGTGTATATATATATATATATATATATATATATATATATATATATATATATATATATATATATATATATATATATATATATATATATATCCCATTATATTTTCAATTGCCAACCTGTGCCTGAATGTTGTGTGTGCTTTCCCTTTTAAATACACACACACACACACACACACACACACACACACACACACACACACACACACACACACACACACCTACCTACATACATACATACATACATACATACATACATACATACATATATACATACATACACACACACACACACACACACACACACACACACACACACACACACGTACATACATACGTGTGCACGCATGCATACATGCATACAGACATTTCCAACATAAATGGACGCAGGAAAACAAAACAAAACCACTGTCAGTGATTTTTAAACCACTGACTACCTATGGTGAACCTGGCTGGCTCCACCGCAAAACAGCGACTTACCACATAGTTGCGCTACGGACAACACTCAGCAGCGCCACATGAGGGTCAGCTGATCAGGAAACCCTAACCCTAAACCCTAACCCTAAACCGTAATGACCGTGAAATCAGCGCATAATCCGGTCCTAATGTGTGGAGTAAACGCGACGAGGAGTTTTTTTTATTTTTCGTCCAAAATGTGTAGCCGCTCTCCTTCCGCTTTGGCGCCCCCTTCTGGTGAGAATAGGCCACTTAAATACTGGGGGGGGGGGAACGCCATGTGATGTTCATGTGATTTATTAAAGTCCGCGCAAGGAAAAAAATAAATATTTGTTTAGAGTTTGTCACACTATAGACAGATGTGTTGTTAACCGCTCGGCCAAATCTGAATGATTAGAAGAGTCGCCAAGTATATAAAATCAGAAGTCAAAATCGTGGAAAGAAATAACAAGCATTATTCTCAGCTCTGGGACGCTGGGGGCGTGTCCGCTGAAGGGGCTAAACCACGCCCGTTTGCGCGTGGGGGCGGAGGGGCTAAGCCTCTCTCAACTGTCAAACTAATAACTGTCAAGCTGGCGATTGAGTGACGAGCAGTGACGCAACGGCGCTCTGGTTGTCAAGGGGCGGGGCGATGCTGAAGGGGAACGCGTTACTCCATCGTGTACCGCTTTAAGCCCCGCCCATAAGATCCTGAACGCGCAAAATGGTGAAAAATAGAAACACGGTCTAACTCCACGGTTCAACATTAAACGGTTATACAACCTTTTCACGTGACCTTCTAACGTGTGCAACGTGTTTAGAAACACATGTCAGAACTTGCTTTACACGGCCTTTAAGGCAATCTTTGGGGTTCTCCTTTTTACCAAGAGATGTCTTCTTGGGACCTTCTTGGTACCAAAGAAAGTACATCTCCATCTACATTGCTAACTGCCAAAAATTGTAATTAATATCAATTGGAAATCTTCGCTCACGCCATCCATTACTCAGTGGCTCAACAAACTGAGGCCTATAAGTTATATCACCCTAGACAAAATCTACTGCAGCAATAGGTGGAAGCTAAAGGATTTATATCAAATGTGGCTACAGATAGACTTTATGGCTCCCAGACAGAGGGATTAGAGGCCTAGTGGTTTTGTTTGGAGATTTTGAGGCAGAGTCAGTAGACTGTAATTGTGTAAAAGCAATTAAAATTGTATCTTATATACTGTATTTTCTATTATCTACTTTCATCACACATTTACTTTCACTCTCGTTATTCTCGCATACCTTTGTGTGTTCATTACTTTCTTTATTTTATCAGGCCTACTTGGAGTTTGAATCATTGACATCATTTAACTTCCATTTATTTTTATATAGCCTATAATTCTGTTCCCTTGTTAACTTCCCATTTGTTTGACTTCTTGTTACCAATGTTTGTATAGGCTTTCCATTTTGTGTTTGACTCCCAGCTGAAAGGTACTGGGTTGCAATGTCTGAAGTAGGCGTCCCTGAGCTACATGTATGTAACATGTATTGCAGTACCTTTGGATAAACGTACTAAATACTAAAATAGATGAATAGATACAGAATCCATGAGGTGGAACAGCTGAGCCTCAAGACAAATAATCGCTTTTGTGTGACAGGTGAAGACTTTAGTTTCTGTAGGTCCTCGTCTGAGTTAGTTTCCATGGCACCCTGGGAGTCAATTTCTCCTTCCGCCCGAGGCTGATATACAAAATATAATGGCTAGGGATTCCTATGACTTCATGTGCAGTGTCTGGATGTATTTAGTTGGACTCAAGGGGCTTGGACGTCGGACGTCTATGCAAAAAGATGGGCTTCTTCCGTTCAGGGTTGCTATGGTTTCACGGGCGGTGTCTGGATGGTCTTTCAATGCAAATGCAATGTAAAGTTGGACATCGTTTGAAATGCAGATGCTCAGCTATCTTTTGAGGGTTTGGCTGTCAATTTAATTAAGCGTGTTCACGTGAAAGCTTTTAAATGTAAAGGATTTAAAAAGGTTTTAACGGCACATGAGTTTAAAATGCTTGTGATTAGATGCACACTTAGGGATCATTAGGCTTGTGTGTGAGGATTGTGTGCTTAAGGTTCTGGAGGGCAGATCCTTTGCAAGTCTCTGCTTGCAATGAGATATTTAATGACTTGCTCCACAGGGCTGTGTCTAAATTG
Organism: Merluccius polli; assembly: GCA_030340625.1. NCBI lineage: Eukaryota > Metazoa > Chordata > Actinopteri > Gadiformes > Merlucciidae > Merluccius > Merluccius polli. The sequence continues at coordinate 25,740 of JAOPHQ010000026.1, forward strand.
ATCAATGTGATCCTTATCAGAGTCACAGAATGTGTTGATTGTTTGCGCACGTTTATAATTTTATAAGCTACATGTGCATGTATGTGTGTGTGTGTGTGTGTTGAGTTGAGGAATAGTTGCACGGACTTGTCACTTCCAACCTGTCACCATGAATCATTACAACAATGAGATTTGCATGTGTTCACTGGAACACCTGACAGTTAGCTTCACGTTTTATAGGGGAGGGGGGTTTGGCTTGTTTCCAGGGTTAAAAAAAAAAAAACTTCAACTGGTACATCTGACAAGAGAGAAAGGAGAGTCGATTTATTGATTATTATGAGATGAGTGAAATCTGCTTCATCAAGGCAGTATCCTTAAAACCCTTGAATAGAGAGCGAGACATCAGCCCCCACAAAAACATATTTTTATTGACTTTTAAAACATTATTTACACAATTAAAACAAAACAAAAATGTGCCAGATTAAAGAAGGTTAATAAACAAATTAAAGAAACAAATATAAAATGTGACAAAGGGACAATTATTAAATAGTGAAATAAAAGTCATAGTAAGTCGGCATGAATTATTTGAATTGCCCTTTCTCCTCCCAAAACCAGGATAGAAAAGTGTTTTTCTCAAAGGGATTTTAATTAATTTGTCTCAAAACATTTCAGCCTGATTCCATTTTTGTTCATATTTTTCTTTCTTAAAAAAAACTCTGTGAACCGGTTTAAGGCAGGATTGGATGGTGTCAATCATCATGTCATTGGAGTATTTCAGAAGTGCACTTTAGGGAGCAGCAAGCCTTTACAGATTCTTTACAATTACAATCTTTTTTGGATTTGTTAACAAGGAATGTTTACTTACTGCATATCAACAACATGACATGTAGTACACTTTGGACCACACATCTTGGGGCTGAATTATAAGCTACAAAAACACACACATACACACACACAACAAACAAATAGTACACACACAAAAACAAACAGATCCCCCCAGATACAGTATTTGGTGGTGGTAATATTAATAGGAATAGCATTTCATTTATCACCTATAGGTCATACGTCAATTACATCACTGTGGCTTATTGCTAAACGCCCTTTTTTATACATCCAGCTACACTTTTACAATTTTACATAGGCATACATCTTTAGCTTGTTTAAAGGGAATGTCCTTTTGTTTTTGACTACTAATATATTCCAGAAGATAGTAAAAACCTTCGGCTTGATTTAACTAGACTGTGCAGCGCTTAAATATATGGATATTTCTGGTTTAAAGGCCCTGGATATAAATTGAGTGAATTTGTTGTATACAACACGGTACACGATACAACCAGCTATGTGTTCTCGGTATTAGGATGGTCCTGCGCACCACAAAAAGCAGTCTAGCAGAAATGAACCGGACATCTGTAAATCCAGGGTGAACTTTGACCCATGATTAAGACTATAATATGTGTGCAATATAAAAACAGAGATCGACATCGGATCACAGATCATTCATTTTTTTGACGTTGGGTATCCTGCCATGGCAACAGCCTCTTATTGTGTCCAAACAGTGGACTTTGTGCAGACGTCATACAAAACTTAAAAACAGTCATTAACCCTCTTTGACAAATCAAAGGCACAGAGACTAGTACAGAAACGCAAGGCATGAAACAACAAGGCAACGGAGCGATATTCTTGCATTGGTATTACTGTTGTGCTAAAATGGTGGAAAAGGGTTATTCATTTTGTCATTTTTAAACTTCTGATCCAGTTTTATCGTTTGAACGACTATAAAATGTCCACATTAGACAAGATATGTTCGCAGACGGCTTAGCGGTACCGCTGCTGTATAAACAAGATGCAGAAATGATTATAAATGATTTGGAATGAGAAACATATACACACACAGGGACAGCAACCGACTTGATCAACTATTCGAGGAACATACGACCGACTCAAATCACTGTCAGATCTGTTAAAATATGTTAGTCTAGTCAAAGCAAAGCAGCTGTGGACGACACTAATTTACTAACTGTACACAAGTAAGAACTCCCTCACTGTGCCTTCCCATTGGTCCCATGGTGTCACACGCTTTGCTCTGGACATCACTGATTGGTTGGAAAAAGATGATTCCTGTAATGAGATTGTAACCTAAAACTAAATAAACACTAATTCCTCAGAACCCTTGGCCCAAAGCGTGTTTGTTTCTGGACCAAGGTAAAGTCAGTGCTGTGTCGGTGGAAGGCACTACAGAAATGACTGCATTACAACTAGATTTACACAGACTAAATCCAAGAGTACACCACCACACATTACTTGTCCATCCGCTCTGGATGAACATTCGTCTATTGGCAGAAGCAGGATGTTCACCTTACCTCACTTGAGTCAATTCAGGAGATTATAAATTATAGAAATGAAAACTGAAAGTCAACGTATTGGCGGATTTGAACAGTGACGTGTCCCTTTTTTTATTGTCTGTGTTGTCATGAACAAATAAAACATGAGAATTGTTTTGTCTTATTCAAATCATCATTTGAAAACCGGGTTCGATGTGCTTCCTGAACTCACTAAGCAGAAGAACAGTGGTCACCCAGAACATTGAAGCAAAGTCCCACCACCAATCAATCAATCAACTAATCAATCAATCAATCAAAACACACACACATCACACATATGCACGCACATACGTACACGCGCACATACTGCATACAGGTCCAATTTAAGAGGGATCGGACCACTGAACACAGCGTGGTCCGATCCCTCTAGATGGAGGAGCTGCAGCTGCAGCCATCGGAGGATGCACCCGGCAAGCATTAAAAATCTGCATTTCTAGTGAGGCGGCCAGAGTGCATACGTCTTTGTTCAAACAACGTGTGTCAAGTCAATGTGCCGCAGTAGTGCAGCAGGAATGAACGCTGGGCGCTCTGAAATGGCTGCACCTGCAAACCTGTCTATTGTTGTTGCAGCTCGCTGGGGGGGGGGGGCTGCCAGCCTACATTCACAGTGTATAACGATTACTAGACTGTAACCAAGCAGATACAGGTTTGCACTATGTCTCTTTGTTTTGTGTATTGTGTAGTTGTTATACCCATTGTAGTGTCCGATAGTGCTGCTGAGAAAGTCAATCTCTTGCCAAACACAAAGAAAAGCTGTTCCAGTTTAGTTTACCATTCCAGGATTATTATTTGTATGAAAGTAAAAAGGGTTGATTATTAAATTGTCTCAGAAACTGATGAAAAGAACAGGAAAAAAAAAAATCACTCAAAAAGTTGAATTATTCAATTATAATTCACATTTTCTGTCTATGCTCCTTCTCCAACACATTTACACACACACACACACTCACACTCACACACACACACACACACACACACACACACACACACACACACACACACACACACACACACACCTGCACATCAGATGTACACAACCCTAAAGTGGAACCTCACTTATTACTCGACAAACAGTGTAGAGTGACAATTAGGTTATCCCTGTTGTGATTGGTTGAGGAGGGTCATGTGATCGTGGTCGTATCTAGGAGGAGTTGAGCAGGTTGCTAAGGACTGCAAACAAACGAAAGAAAGATTAGCGCACTGGATACATACAGTTTATTATACTGTGTATCAATGGGTTGTGTGTATACATGAAATAACACTGAAAGAAGAAAGAAAAACTAACATAAGGAGAGTTTATGTAAATCAGCAGACCTCATCAATACATGAAGTGTTCATTTATTTGTGTGTGCGTGCATGCGTGTGTGTGTATGCGTGTGTGTGTTTCGTACCCTGGGGATCTGATTGAGCTTCTGCTGCTGCGTCAGCTTTCCGGGCAGCTTCTGGGTCGGCTGTTAATGAGCGAGAGAGAGAGAGAGAGAGAGAGAGCAAACACACACACACACACACACACACACACACACACACACACACACACACACACACACACACACACACACACACAGGACGGCACAAATACAGAGAGGTAAACAAGAGATGTAGTGCTATACAGAGTATAACATTTCCTGATATGTACTGCAACCATGAAATAACAGATAGTACACACCTAACTAAATAACAGTCTTAATGGCACAGAGCCGTTAGCGGTATACACATAGTACACACCTAACCTGTTTGCTTTTGTCACTCTTGCACATGCTACACCAGTCTCAATCATCACCTGCATTCCCACGATTTGTCATTTTAACTATGAGTAATAGCTCCCCTTAAACACACACACACGCACACACACACACACACACACACACACACACACACACACACACACACACACACACACGCACACGCGCACACACACACACACACACACACACCATGTTTTAACAATAGAGCTCCGCTTGAAATGAACGACACACCACACCGCCAGGTCCAGAGTGGTCGCATGGCCTTGGACCAAATGTAAATCTCCTCCTGGCATACTCAGACGTTGATTGGAGGAATACCGTATATTACTACCAGCTCGTCGTTCGGCGGACGCTTTTATTCTGAAAGCCACTGGACAGTAAACTCTTGTAATTTACGAGCAGGCAGGGGGTCCGGCTTGTCACTCGAGGATGACTACAAGTAAACGGCGGACAGCGGAGTTCGAAAGCCAGACCCATTCTCTCCTCCTTATATCACATATTATATAGTCTCGTAGTAAACACTCGTGATTGTTTATGACGTACTATATTGGCGGTATTGGTTCACAACTTTTGCCTATAATAAAAAAAGAAACGACTTGCATGCAACGCCAGTAGAAGGAGGATCCTCGTTAGGAATAATATGCATGATGGTGTATAATAATACCTAATAGTATTATATAATATCATAAACCGTGTGATATAGACCCGTATTAGTATATATCCCCACGACGATGTGCGATAGCAGTCATATATTGGAAGTATTGGTGAACGGCCGTGTGTGTGTGTGTGTGTGTGGAGGGGAATCTCTCCACCGCTCCCGCTGACGTTCACGAGACGTCGGCTCAGCGCCTCTGTGTTGACTGTAAGCGTCCGCCGCGGCTGAATCAGCGGATTTCGGGGGGGGGGGGGGGGGGGGAGTTAATGAAGCCGAGTAGGACTGCTTGACCTACAAAACCGCATTTGGTCTTTCGAGTGGAAAATTCGAAGCCACGCCTCCCCCCCCCCCCCCCCCCCCCCCTCCTCTCATTATTGTTTGTTTGGAAACGCTGCCATGTGGAAACAGCTTTTGAAAAAAATCGAGAGCGCCTTTGTCACTCTCGCTGCCCATTTAACATTTCCGAGAGTCTCCGAATGCCAGGTAGAGTCGAGCGAGGTCAAACGCTGGCTGTTTCCCAATCGTCGTTTCGTCGTCGTCATCATTTAGACGCCGCTCAGGGTTATTAATGTGCCGATGCCTTACGCTAACCCAAACACACAAACACACAAACACACAAACGCGCGACAGATTTCCAGGTCAGTCCAGCGGGAGACTTCAAGCAGCATGAGGTACCTTCTCGGTTTTTGAAGCAGAGTTTCTTCTTCTGATAGGCGTAGTATCCGCTCACGGCGCCCACCAGCGCCACACCCAGGCTGCCCAGGATGCCTGCTAAGGACCCGGAGCCCTTAGCTGGAAAACAAACAGACAAACAAACAAACAAACAAACAAACAGACAGACACATCATGGATGCTGTTGTGTCAGGGATGTAAGTGGGGCTCCATTTTCTGCTTGGGACACAACATATACATTACACAAATCGTTTTTGAATATTACTCCCCAATACACGCACACACACACACACACACACACACACACACATACAAACATGTGTGTGTGTGTGTGTGTCCCTATGCGCATGTGTATCTACGCGCGCAATTATGAGCACACAGCATGACGGCGTCCCGGCTCTCACAGCAAGGCTGCCAGCCCAATCGGCAAACACCGGCACCTGTGGCCTCGTTGCTATGACGACACCGTGTGCCATTCAACAATATTTTCCCCCCCGCTGTGTCACAGCGTACAGGAGGAGATATCAGCATTGCACACACACACACACACACACACACGAGATATCAGCATTGCACACACACACACACACACACGAGATATCAGCATTGCACACACGCACACGCACACACACACACACACACACACACACAGATAAAACAAGGACACATACACAAGAAACATGCCTCGCATTTTTGCCTGTAAACAGCAAAGTTGGCATGCGAGGCCCGTGCATTAGGAATGTTAACAGCGACTGAAAGATGATCCGACGTGCTAATTAGTTGTTTTGGTTCATTGGGGTTTCAAAAAGTACCGAAACTACTGACATTATATTGGGACAGCGCAACACATTGTCCATACTTCCTCTTCACAAACTGTTGTCAAATAGCGGTTGATAAAACAAAGCCGGAGTAACAGCTAAAACTGGAATGGCGGTTGAAATCTTATCGCCTGCGGCACAATAAAAGACTCCCCCACCAGCTTTTCTAGTTTTGGTTTAGCGTTGAGGTGAACATATCTAAGACGCTTCGCCGGTATTACCTTTTCCATTCCGACTAAGTCTATCTCTGAGAAAGTATTTTAACGATGCGGTGTCTCCGCTCGTGACCAAGCGGTCAACGCCTGTATAGAGCGGTGAGCCCCAACGCTAGAACGGACAACGTGAAGCCAGCCCAGGCCCACTCGATCAAACTGATCAAACTGGAAATCAGGAAATGGAAGCGGTCTCTATTATTTGATTTATTAGCAACACCTGTGCCAACCTGCCGCTGGCCTTATGGATCGAAGGAGGAGTCGGGTTATGAGTCAGCGCCGTGAAAGAGTGAGTCAAA
>JAOPHQ010000026.1:37500-45000 GCA_030340625.1 Merluccius polli
AGCCACGAGACAAAAAATCCCAAAACAAAACCTGCTTGTTTTGAGGGCGCCAGTTGGCTGTCAAAGTGTGTACGGAAAATGCATTTCAGTGACATACTTGTGTGATTGACTCACAAGATTCTGAATAATCAAACATCAGGTGACTCATAGTTTCTTGGGGATGGCGTAGGGAATAGTAGATTTAAGATTCATTAAGATACGATTCATAAAAAATTATGTGTGACGGAAACTAGGCAACGAAGGGAACGGCATGACTCACTGTTTTTTTTTTAACCACCTTTGTATTCCCCCCTCTGCTTTTTTTTCACCTTCTTTTCTCTCAAACTCAATTTTCTTGTCATTTCTTCACTGCCCTTTTCTTCCCCAATTGCCATTTTCTCCTCGCGCTCTCTTCCCCTGTCAGCAATTAAGAAGCTCTTTCTTCCAGTCTCAACCTGAACCTCAAAGTCGTGCTCTCGTCTACAGGCAACATGTCTTACCTTCATGTCAGACATCATAGTACAACGCTGACAATTAGAGGTACTGTTAAAATAACCTCAAACCACACGTCACAATGGGGCAGACATTTTGGTTTTCATCAATTACAATAAGTCAAACTAATGCACTTAGCAACTCTCACAGAAATATGTGTAAATCATCTGACTAAAGGTCAGGAGGGCTAAAGGGTAGCATGTATCACGCGTAGGATGAGGAATTTAACGTCCTGGGTTGCATGCAGGAGTATTCAAATAGATAGATAGTTGATTTTATTAATCCCTGGAGAGGGATTAAATCGTCGTAGCCGCCAGACACATTCAATTACAGACAAAAAGAGCAAGCACATATACAAACAAACAAATATTCATACGTTTAAAAATAGTCAAATTGAGTTCAATATTTCCGTGTGCAAAGGGCAAACAGTGCGCAACGTCATTAAAATAAGAAGTAGATAACGAAAGGCTTTGCTACCTTCGGGAGCTTTCATGACCGGGACAATAGTTTCCTCCATAATAACTGGCAAATGGAGAAGGAAAAAAAAAGGAGAATTAGTCATGCGGTCGCACGGCGTGATAACATTGTGTTTCAGCTTTGCACTGTGGTGACTGGACATGGTGTAGAAGATACGGTACCGGTACTGGTACCACCCTGGGTTAATGTCCCAGTGCTGCTAGAAGGCCTGCACACTCCTCTCTAGAGGGTTCCTTAAGCTGTGGATCGGGACCCATAAAATGGGTAGTGATCCGGTTGGATCAGGCGGGTCGCGGCCTGACAATGCACCATGCGCTCTGAGCTTGCCGGAATCGAACCGATGTCCTCGATTTGCACCCGGCAAGCGTGGGGTCGTGTGAAACGGACGCACTGAAATCGCCTTTTGGGATCCCGAGATGAAAAAGTTGAAGAAGCCCACATGTTCTGAAGGCACCTGGCGGCCCTGCCCTCCACACACACCTGAACATTGGATCCTGACTTGACTTGTTTGGCTACACAAACACTGATCTCTTTTGTTGTGGTTGACCGACTCTTTCCCCTGGCGCTCTTTTAAGAGCTTAAGAGCTTACTGACCTGACCTATTTGGACTTGTAGGAGCACTAGCCCCTAACTAGCCCTCACTAGCCCTTACCCCTTTACTAGCCCTTACTTCCTACAGCTATTCGTCCGCAAGAAGAAGAACTTGTGTTGTCCTGCAGCACTTGTGTTCCTAGTTGCTCTTGTCGTGTTCAAAAATGCCCAGTTGGTTGTAATGTTGTAATTCAGCTCAGTCTCCACCCCTCAGCTCAACTTTGTCGTGCGGCTGGGAAACGCTGCCCTAATAATTAATGGCCGGCGCTCCCCAGCCACCTGACCTGATGCGTTAGACGGCTCTGTCTAAAAAAAAAAAATCGCAGAGCTTCAATTGCAGACCAGTGGGGTCTCCATGGAGACCAATCGCACACAGTTGCCCTCATCCGCAGAGATCTCAGCAAGTTACGATATCTTGGAGGTGTAAGAAGTTCCCAAAAATAAGTTTTTGCTCTTGCGACCTCACCAAATGTATTTTCCGCAAGAAGTATGCGTTACCTAACGGTTGCTTTGGACAAAAGCAACTATTACTATTTAGTTCCACGCACTCTGGCTTTCGAAACACAGGCTCAAAAAGAGGTCTATCTGCATAATTGTGTGTGTGTGTGTGTGTGTGTGTGTGTTGTGTGTGTTTTCATACCGGGAGCGTCTGTGGCCTTTGGAGCTTCTGGAGCATCTGTTGGCTTCAGGAACACATTGAAAAAGTATTACTTAGAAACAATCATTTCAATCAAAAGTCAAATCCGAAACCAAAAACAGTTGTTGATATTGAGAAAGGGTTACAGTTATAGTGAGTTGGGGTTATAGTGTCCCTATCACCAACATCTGATGTGATTCGATGTTTAATCTCATTAAAAGTGCCGTAGGTAAGATTTAAGAGCTATAATTTGAGTGTAATTTGTTAGAAATGCCATAGCCACCAGCTATTAGTGAGTGAAATGCACTCTGACAATGTGTTTTGGTTGACTGTCTGTGCCTGTGTATGAGACGATTAAGATATTTAGACAAACCGAACAATCATCGCCGAGCTCCAGCACAGGTGTGTGAACACCTGTTAGGTATTTATTGTAGGCGCTCCAAATAGATTGCTATCGCTAACAACAGTGTAATGATTTACATTTATTCAAGACAGCTCAGAATAAATTAGCATAACAACAACTTTCAACAACGCATTTACTGTTACCATTACAATGACTTTGTCAAACAAGCGGTGTAGCCCACATGTTGACCTATATACCATTTAAGTCTCAACACCTACAGGGTGTGAGGGTGTGCGACCTCACGACTACCACCCACCCTAACCATGACCCTGACCCCTCCACTGGCCTGGAACTGGTGATGATGACGCATTTTCAAAAGGTAGATGTCAGACAGTCATGGGAGAATCAGATGTAACAGAAGGAGGATTTGAACTAAATGCATGGTTCATTTAATTACCTTTGCATCAGTTGCTGTCTCAGCTGGAGCCACAGGATCTACAACTGCTGGACTATCTTCTGCAATTTTAGGAGCTTCTTCTATAGGTGGTACTTGTGAGGATTCAGTAGATATGTCTCCAGCAGGAGCTGCGTCTTCAGCAGTGGCTGTGCCTTCAGCAGGAACTTCTTCTGCGGGAGCTGGATCTTCTGCGGGAGCTGGATCTTCTGTGGGAGCTGGATCGACTGCGGGAGCTGGATCTTCTGCGGGAGCTGAATCGTCTGCGGGAGCTGGATCGACTGCGGGAGCTGGATCTTCTGCGGGAGCTGGATCTTCTGCGGGAGCTGAATCGTCTGCGGGAGCTGGATCGACTGCGGGAGCTGGATCTTCTGCGGGAGCTGGATCTTCTGCGGGAGCTGAATCTTCTGCGGGAGCTGGATCTTCTGCGGGAGCTGGATCGACTGCGGGAGCTGGATCTTCTGCGGGAGCTGGATCTTCTGCGGGAGCTGAATCTTCTGCGGGAGCTGGATCTTCTGCGGGAGCTGGATCGACTGCGGGAGCTGGATCTTCTGCGGGAGCTGGATCTTCTGCGGGAGCTGAATCTTCTGCGGGAGCTGGATCTTCTGCGGGAGCTGGATCGTCTGCGGGAGCTGAATCTTCTGCGGGAGCTGGATCTTCTGCGGGAGCTGGATCGTCTGCGGGAGCTGAATCTTCTGCGGGAGCTGAATCTTCTGCGGGAGCTGGATCGTCTGCGGGAGCTGAATCTTCTGCGGGAGCTGGATCGTCTGCGGGAGCTGGATCGTCTGCGGGAGCTGGATCGTCTGCGGGAGCTGAATCTTCTGCGGGAGCTGGATCGTCTGCGGGAGCTGGATCGTCTGCGGGAGCTGGATCTTCTGCGGGAGCTGAATCTTCTGCGGGAGCTGGATCTTCTGCGGGAGCTGGATCTTCTGCGGGAGCTGCCGATTCCTCTGCAAATGCAAGGAGAGAGAGAAGTGAGAAGACAGCGAAGAGGGGGAGTACAGTATTTGTATTGTGTCAGATCTGTACATCTATTTTATCACTACACTTTATTATTTGTATATTGGAGATTGGAATGGAAGACAAGAGTAAAGCCGGAAACCTGTTTAAGCTTAACGGTTTCATGTGTCATTAGAAATACATCTCTGGTCCATACATGGTTGAAGGATTTGAATAAATGCCGGCAATTACAGTAACGTTATTTATTTCTTAATTATTAGTTGTCCTCTATAACAACGAGAGTAGCCAGCTTCAGAGCATACAGTACTGTGGCACATGGATGGCATTAATCTCACTGTAATCTTGGAATTAATCTAGATTAATCTAGATTAAAATGGCTCATTTGAATTCTGTCGAAGGCATTCATAATATGTGTGTGCTACCGAAATAATGACTAAAAGTAAGTCTGCACGATCGTAACCCACCCCGGACCTACGACCGACGGGGGGTAAGCATGTATAGTATGTTGTGGTGTGTGTGGGTGATAGCTGGTTTATCCTGGGGGCCGGCATGCCTGCTCTGCACCACAGGTGTGCAGCCGCACCCGGACCCAGAGTCCAATTCGTCTGACTCAGGCCAGGTGACCACGCACAACCACACACACACACCACATATGCATTAAACCATCGTTTACCGCCTGCCAGGTCTCTCCGGCTCCCGTTCATCAACCCTGAATCTACTTAATCTCCAACACTCTCAAGTGTCGGAGATTAAATTGTGCGGAGCCATTGAATCGTGTAATTTCACCGCTAGCCCGTTCGATGCTTTTATATTACAAACCTCCCCAGACAGAGTTAGTGCGAACGAAATTGCAGCAACAATAATAACATTGTTTTGTGTTGAGTTTACTCGAGTTTTAGAATTAACTGTGTGTTACATAACCTTAATCATCTGTTATTATTTAAAATCCTGGTTATTATGGGGCAGTTTTATAACAGACACGGAACACACGGGCGTGTGTGTGTGAACACGCATGCACACGCACAAACACACACACACACACACACACACACACACACAGGCACTCCAGACTGATTGGTGCCTGATGTTTGGGCTCAAACCACAATGTGCACAACATGACGTGCATCAATCATCCCTCACCCTGCCCTAAGGACCCCAGGGTCCTCATTTATTAGGAGTTCATAGAAAAACGTCTAAATCCTATCGTACGCATGAAATGTAGGAAGTCCGTATGCACGAAAACAGTTGGGATGAATCAAGCGGTCTTAGGCTTTTCGTACGCACACCGCTGCGTAATTTCCCTTGATAAATACCGGTCGTTCTATATCCTTATGCTCGTGCCCGCTTAGCTCATTACCATACATTTACGCCCATAAATAACCATATATGGTCACAAAACATCGCCTTTAACGCCACGGAAAATGTGTAAATGAATACGACAAACTGGAAATAGATGATTAAATAGTTGGATTGGAAGAGTGAATGGGAAAATCCCAAGAATTAATAAATAAAATAGTTAAAATAAAAGTTCTTGTGACAGAAGTTTAACCAAGTAGAGGACACTTCTTGGCACACTTGTTGCCGTGCTCTCTCCCCCACACAGTAGCCTATCAGAGGTCCCCTCTACCCCACACAGTAGCCTATCAGAGGTCTCCTCTCCCCCACACAGTAGCCTATCAGAGGTCCCTCTCCCTCACACAGTAGCCTATCAGAGGTCCCTCTCCTCCACACAGTAACCTATCAGAGGTCCCTCTCCTCCACACAGTAGCCTATCAGAGGTCCCTCTCCCCCACACAGTAGCCTATCAGAGGTCCCTCTCCTCCACACAGTAGCCTATCAGAGGTCTCCTCTCCCCCACACAGTAGCCTATCAGAGGTCCCTCTACCCCACACAGTAGCCTATCAGAGGTCCCTCTCCTCCACACAGTAACCTATCAGAGGTCCCTCTATCTATCACAGTAGCCTATCAGAGGTCCCTCTCCTCCACACAGTAGCCTATCAGAGGTCCCTCTCCCCCACACAGTAGCCTATCAGAGGTCCCTCTCCCCACACAGTAGCCTATCAGAGGTTACCAGTATTTTGATCTATTGATGTTCGCTTATTAGCGCGACACTGGCCAAACTGGTGGGGCTGAGGCTGACCGAATCCTCTATTTCATCGCCAGACTCATTGGCAAATGTGCATTTCTGTTTAATTGAATTCATTGTCGGATGGTGATTTCAGTCTATTACTCCTATGATGTTTGGAAATGTTGGATTGGAAGTCCATCTTTATATCGGTTCAGACCGATATAAGGGACACAACAGACAAACAGACACAAACAGACCGTTGTGCAGCGGTGTACGGAAACAAATTGAATGTACTGTGTGCATAAAGTGAACAGCTTAAACAGCTCAGCGAGGGCTGGGAAACTGCTGCTATCTCCTAACTCTCTCTGAGCCGAGCCAGTAGCCAGAAACCTGAGGGTGGAGAGGACTTGGACACCCACGATAAGTCGGTGCGTTGTCTGAGAACACGCTCACTTCTGCTTAGGCAGCCCGTTTAGCAATTTTTTTTCCTGGTGATTTTCCTTTTCAGTCTACAGCTTTCGCATGGTCAGACCCTGTGCATACATTTCCAAGCCATAAATCCTACGTTTTGTCAAAAAAAACTGCGTATGCATGGTTTACGCACAGATTTATTCCTACGCAACTTTGATAAACGAGGGCCCAGGTCTCCACATTATTAGAAAAGCCTCTTGTGTGTGTGTGTGTGTGTGTGTGTCAGACAGACAGACAGAATAATTGAGGGAGAGATAGAGAGAGGCAGAGAGAGAGAGAGATATAGACAGAGCTTAGAGCGAGAGAGAGAGACAGCGACAGAGAGGGCTTGACAGAGGCAGACAGAGAAAAGGCGATTCAGATAGGCACTCTATATAGGATATTAACATGTGTGTGTGTGTGTGTGTGTGTGTGTGTGTGTGAGGAGTTCAGAGGCCGGTATTGTGACTTGACAGATCTCCTCATGGTCGATACTAAAGACGAAAGACCAACAGCTAGGTATAGGATAAGTAAATCGCTGTCTTGCCAGGACACTTTCGAATAAAGTTGGCCAAACGTATTCTGCCTATTTAAAAAACAAAACATGAATTGGTGTTCCTGTGTGTGTGTGTGTGTGTGTGTGTGTGTGTGTGTGTGTGTGTGTGTGTGTGTGTGTGTGTGTGTGTGTGTGTGATGTTTGCGTGACTGAACGTTGAAAACATAATACAAACTGTCTCTGCCTTGTTGATTTCACCTGCACTGTTGCATACCCTAACATTACTGATGACAGTGTCTCTCTTCCTGCCTCTCTGTCTCTCTCTCTCTCTCTCTCTCTCTCTCTCTCTCTCTCTCGCTCTCTCTCTGTGTTATCTCATTCCTTGAGGCAAAGAGGTGAGAGCTGGGAGATAACTGAAATATTTCCATCGAGCAATAACTCATCATGTAAAAAAGCATGCACACACACGACACACCCACACACACACACACACATGGATGCACGCACACAAAGACATGTGCACACGCTCTGTTGTTCTCTCGTTAGTGTGTGT
>JAOPHQ010000026.1:52500-77500 GCA_030340625.1 Merluccius polli
GAATGAACATTACAAAGTCAGTAAAAAGCAACTCCGCCGATATTTACACCTGTGGGCATCAGGATTCACCAGAGTTGCAATTGTAAACACACTTGAAAATTACGAGGCATTGGTGGAATTATCACTGGCGTTAAGTGTAAGACAGACTTTAGCATGTAGCTTTAGAAATGCTGCAACCGTACTGGAAACCAATGTCTTGGTTTCTGGAATCCAGTAAAACGATTGCTTGGGAGCCCCGGCCTCTGTGATTTGACTGGTTAGTTGGCAGAGGATGGAAGGGGGGCTTCGGGACGTCTCACATCTTGTTGAAGCATTCCTTGGCATTGGACCACACCTGGATTCCCTGGGATGGTGATAAAGCGAGTAGCATTAGGGACAGAGAGATGGGAAGAGATAAGATACAAGATGATTAAGACTTGCGCAAGAGTCGTGTCTGGTGCCGCACGTGTGGGTGCAAATCTGTAAAAGTGATTCCTCTGATTCCCATAAAGATGCCAAGGATCCCTGAACGGCTACAAAAAGATTTGCGAACACAGGGCTTTCATTGTTGTCATAACACACACTCCGTGGTTTTAAATGGGCGCCATAAAATGCTGGAAACTCAGACACACTGGCTGTTAAGCCTAGCAACGCCTCCTGGTGGACCAATGAGGCGTTGTCAAAACCTACAGCACAGCGGTTCACATTGTTGCTACCGTGGGCACAAAAATAACCCAAATAAATAAAGTAACGTATGCACCGAATAGTCTAGTGCAGGGTTCGAGAACCGAACGGACACGCTGTAGCTACTAGAATAGGGGCCAGGATAGTCTAGTGCAGGGTTCGAGAACCGAACAGACACGCTGTAGCTACTAGAATAGGGGTCAGGATAGTCTAGTGCAGGGTTCGAGAACCGAACAGACACGCTGTAGCTACTAGAATAGGGGTCAGGATAGTCTAGTGCAGGGTTCGAGAACCGAACAGACACGCTGTAGCTACTAGAATAGGGGTCAGGGAAGTCTAGTGCAGGCGTCGACAACCTGCGGGTCTCAAGTCCCCGCCCAAAAAATATTTTGTTTGTATACCAATAGGATATCGCATACAACACATTTCATTTACACCTGGCATTAGAATGCACATCCAGTGTCCAGACTGATGTTGGATATCGCGGGATTTTAAGAATATGATAAACAAATGTTACTTTGGTGCGTCGGTTCCCTGTGGAAAAAACAGTTGAAAAAATGTTGGCTGACGTGGCAGGACTTAGCAAAATGGCTTCATTGTTTTTTAATGTTCCTAATGAGGAAGTAGGCCTACCTTCTGATGCCATAGGACGAAACTCGATTGGTCGTTTTTCACTACTTTCAATGTCGTATCGGATGTTTGAAATGACCCAAGTAGCCTATTCACACATCTGTCCTAATGACAAATGCGCCGATGTTGGTTCACATGGAGCGCAGGGGCTCCTATGGAGGCACTTGGCACACCGTCGGACGGGAAGGAGGAGCCGTTACGCAGTTGTGATTACTGCTGGCACGGGTTGATTTTACAGGTGTTGATGGTGAAAGGGAAATGCATGCTGATGCTGGTCAGAATGCGTCCCAGACCACCTCCTGATGTCAATTCCAAGTCAGGAGTTGACATTAAGGTAACTTTGCCACTGCCCCCCCCCCCTCCCCTGTAACCCTAATGAAAGAAACGAACTGATCTCGATCACAATATTAATTCAACAGATACAAATATAATAAGTTGCACGGCATGGCAGGTAGACACGGCTAGACACACTGGGACTCATACCGGCGATTGCGTCATTAGTTCCCCGCGTCACACACACACAATGACGTGCTGTTATAAACACACCAGTATCAGTCACGTGGTGAACGCCCCCGCCCCCCCCCCCCTCAGGCAGCAGCTTACCTTCTTACACACGCTCATCTGCATGATGGCGTAGCTGATGAGCGCCTCCCGTAGCTCTCTGTCTTTCTGCTCCTTAAAACGCTTGACATCCTCCCAGGACATCCGCATGAACTCTCTGGGCACACGCACACGCACACGCACGCACACACACACACACACACACACACACACACACACACACACACACACACACACACACACACACACACACACTCTCTCTCTCTTAGATTCAAATTGGGTTACCTATATTTTACTTCAATACCACAATATAGACCGGGAAAGACTCTTCAAAGTAGGTATTCTTCATATATAAACGCCCCAAAAAGTACATGCCTGCACTGGCGGTAAACTGTCAAGTATTTTTCCCAATTACATTGCTCAATAACTGTCAACTATAACTCATAGCACGGTGATTGGCAGCTAGTTTGTTAGCGGTTGCTTAGCAATGCTGTAACGAAACTCTACCGCGACAAACCCTCCCACTTTTTGAAAAGCCAGCCTGCCCCCCCCCAAACCTACAGCTTTATGACTCACACCGCAGGATATAAGATATTAAAAAAAAGTCACCCGACTTCTGTTGAAAAGGGCCTTTATGAAATAAAGGCCCTTTTCAACAGAATATAAATAACAGAATGTAAATAAAATGGTTTGGGGGGGGTTGATGGTCTAGTTAGAGAAAAAAAAAGCAAAATGTCTAACTAGTAAAATGATGCTATTATGTTCCTTGATTCAAGTGGAAAGAGCCATGCCACATCAGAATCAGATTGCACAAGGAGGAACAAAATTACTTAGAACTTGGTTGGGCATGTCGACACTGTCTGCTCATGTCCAAATAACCAAATCATAACCAAAACAGATAGAGAGATAGTCAGCGAGAGGGAGGGAACATGGGAACGGTTTAGGACTTGTCCGCATTCATTATTCTATCTATCCAAAGAACCAAGTCCTAACCAAACCAGAGAACCAGCAAGAGAGAGCTAGAGACACACACACACACGCACACACACAGTCACCAGAGATAGTCAACAGTGGGCCTTGCCTGCATTCCCTGTTCTTCTCCAACACTCCCTCTTCCGAGGCCTGGATGCTGAGCTGCAGAGCCGCCAGCCGGCTCTCCCGCTGCTCCGGACTCTCCTGGCCAAACAGCTTACTGCTCATCCCCTTCAGAGAGAACACACGCACCGCCTGCACACACAGACACGGCACATAAACACACAGATACAGACACAGATACATAAACACCCACACACACACACACACACAGACACCTCTGCATGTAGTACCAGTGTGTCAGACTTATTCAAGAAAGCCCAACAACAAGTGTGTGTGTGTGTGTGTGTGTGTGTGTGTGTGTGTGTGTGCGTGTGCGTATGTGTCTGTCTGTCTGTCTGTCTGTCTCACCCCAGTGGTGAGCTCTTCTCTCTGTTGTTTCTTGTTGGCCAGATCCAGGACAGCCATCTCCAGTTCATACTGCATCAGCTCATGTTTCCGACACACTGACCTACAAATGCATATTTTTTGCCATGCAACAATGTTGCAAACAGTTTTGTCATTACAGCAGATGTACACTACCGGCATATTCATAAATCAGAATGTATCATGGGATTTTTTCAGAGGACTCAAGGGAGTGGTACTGTGAAATCCTAAATCAACAAAAAAAACATTACTACTAACATAATAACTGCAAGGTGACGTCGCGATGTACAAGCCCTGTACAGCCAATCAGCAGTACAGCAACATCGAATAATCACACACACACACACACACACACACACACACACACACACACACACACACACACCTGAGAGCGTCGGTGTAGAAGAGGTATTCTTTGAGCTGGTCGGCGTAGTGTTCCTCTTCCTCCAGAATGTCATCCACCGATGCAGAGTGCCTGGAAAACCGCACAAAACTGTTACTGCTTCCTTTTTTCTATAATTAAGCAATCGATGACACACGAGGTCGTGCCGTTATACCAAATATCAGAACAGCTGTGATTGGGTCGTACGTATGAGGACGCCGGCAGACGAGCGCCGAAGATAATCACAGCCGTGCTGATATTCAGTATAACAGCACGACCTTGAGTGTGTGGTATTAGTTGACAGTAATAAGCGACAACATCAATAAGCGATTATGATTTGTTTGTTTAATTTATTTGGCTCCCCCAACACAAATAGTTCCTCAACTGGACTGGACTGTTGCTAAGCAACACATTAACGTTTTCCTGCACACTAGCTTGCTACTTTGTGTAGGTCTATACGTTACCGCAGGCCAGCTGCTTTGTATCGTGTACATTTATCTGTATGTCTCCGTTTATCGTGCAACCAGTGAAATAAGAGTCCTTCTCTTCTTGCTCTTGACGGAGGCGGTCGCATTTTTTTTCTATCTCCTCCCAGCTTCGCTCTCTAGTTTGTCTTGTACTGTCCTGTCTACTCTATACTCAAGAGACTCTCTCTACACTGCTCTCCAACTAAAGTTATGGAATTGGTCAGCTGGTCTCTCAACGCAATTGACACCATCTTCTCAACGAGAAGACCCGGGTCGGGGGACCCATCTTGCCCTCCCGGAACGGTGCCGGCCGGCTACGCGATGGACTCGTGGGAGAAGTGGAGGCCCGTGTGCCTGGCGGCCCTCGCCGTGGAGGACATCGAGGATGTCTACATATTTGGAGCCATCGTTACAGGGGTTTTGCTGATTGGATTAGGCTTTGCCCTGGTTTTTCGACAAATTCTGGGATTGGTGGTTGCCGCCCAGAGCGGCCATCAGGACACTAAGGAAGTGGTGGTAGCTGTCAAAGGCCCCTCAACGCTGCCTGCCATGATTGATGGTCTGGGCAGAGCTGTTGGCACTCAGGCGGGGACTATGAACCGTTATGTGGACAACACCGTGGATGTGAACCGTAAGTTGGATGTCATCATGGAGAAGCTCGCAGCTCTGCAAAGAGCATTGGAGACCATAACGGACAAATAGAGTAGGTTGAAATTGAATCTCTACTCGCCCCAAGACCAAACACCCGCAATCTTATCTTTCGGCCTTCCCCCCCATCCAGCATTGCCTCGGCCAAGGCCACTGCTGGAACACAACAATCCCCCGGACGACGATGCGGAGAGACGCTCTGCATACATACATATACATACATACATGCATACATCACCTCCCCATTACCCACTTCGCCGCTTGTACCCCCGGTCTTGGCAAGCGGGCCTGAGGATCTGCGCTGACCTCAGCTGCGGTCCCCGATCAGGCTGTCTTGCTGCCAGAAGTTTGGATAACCTCCACTTCCCACTCCCCTCTTATGTTGCAAGTTATGTGTTTCATGTTGTGAAAAGTGTTGTAAAGGTTTATGTGTTTTCTTGTTGCTGAGGTGTTTTTTTTCTGCTCCCACACTGTACTCCCTATAGGAGCATAGTCCCCCCCCCATCCTCATGTTTTGCTGTTTCTGCCCCGCAAAATGCTCTGTCATCCTGCCCTGTCTGTCATACGGTATGTGTTGTATATGTTGGGCTGGGTACGGCTCCTTTTCGCTGGTACTTGTGACTAGTGACAAATAAAGCTTACTATTACTACTACTACTACATAACGATCGTCGATGTAATTAACGGTTAAAATGTTGTAATAAACGATGTAATAAACGGTGTGTGTGTCTTACGTATCCATGTGGTGGCCAGCACTCTGAAGTCCGTCTCCCATCTCTTTCTCAATAGCACTCCACTCACTGCCATGACAGAGAAGACAGTAAAAAAGGTACAACTGTAACCGCTTCCTTTTTTTTCTTCAATGACTTTCGTTTTTAATAAAAAAAATAAAAAAATCTGTTTCTTAACTATTTAGTAGTGTTGCACCGATACCATTTTTTGGCCCCCGATACCGATACCGATACCCGGCTGTGCAGTATCGGCCGATACCGATACCATACCGATACCACGCCGTTTGGAGGAAAAAAAAAAAATATATATATATATACAAGCTTTTTTTCTTCTAATACTAAAGAACTGCATACTCACTTGGATGTAAAATCATTGCTATCATGGCTTGGTCAGGAATACACAGTAAATCCAGAAGAACTTTTTTATTGCCTACCTGTTATGGGTGACAATAATTGAATATGCCAAAATAGTGCAATATCCATGTAATTACAACATGTAAATCGTAGTGCAACAAGAAGTTAAATTAAATTAAAATAAGAAATGCTGATGTGCACTCCTAAGTGCAGCCAGGGTAAAATAAATAAAATAAAATAAATAAAAGGTGTCCTATGACAACAAGTTACAACTCCAAAATCCACATTGAAAAAACTAAAACGAGCAGTGGCAAAAATAACTGCAGTGAGTGCAGTGAGTGAAGGGAGAGAATGTCTCTATGATGTCCTCTATGATGTCCTCTATGATTTGACAACATTACATTTGGCAAAATCGGTGTTTATTTGGGATGATCATTTCCGTAAATATGATTGGGGAGTAACCCGACGAGGTGTCCATTAGCAGAAATGAATGGACGACGCGGAGGCGTGAACCGTCCGACGCGAAGCGGAGGGTTGCTTCCGCGAAGTACCATGGTCACTTACGAAAGAATGAAATATGTAATCAATTAATAATACTTTAATGTGTTTTAGAGTTGAAATCGTGAGGTTTTTTTTATTTTTACAAGTCGAGCAGACTATTTAATATCTCCCGTATGCAGGCGTTGCCAAGCAACGTGGCCATAGCGTCTTCATGGCGTCAACGTCTTTCCTAGATGTAAATCAAAGATGGTGTAAATAAACACTTTGTAACCTACACTCTCCAGCCAATCGGAGTAATTCTGTTTTTAATGACTTCATCAAGTAACTTTCCATCAAGTAACTTTCCGTGATCAACGGTGTCGGTAAATGGGCTGTGCTACAGCAGTAGTTGCGTGGTGGAGTTTAGCGCGTGTGGCGCGCTGGCCTTTTAAATAAAAAAAAAAGCAAGAACGAACATTCTGAAGGGGGACAGAAGCGACAAAAGCGACTTAGGTGGAGTGGACAAGGTGGAGTGGACAAGGAGGATTCCTCTTTGTGCGCTTTCGGTGTGAACGCACAGAAAGACACAAGGCGCTGCGTTCCAAGTTTCATATTAGTATCTGTAAATGGCATCGGCGCATTATTTGTTCGTACTCGTCGATACCGATGCCAGCATTTTAGTGCGGTATCGGGGCCCCTCCCGATACTAGTATCGGTATCGGTGCAACACTACTATTTAGTTGGACTTCCACTAATAGACCTTACGTCTACATTATTGTGTGTGTGCAAATGTTGATGTCCTTTGCTAATCACTACCAATCAATCACAGAGTGACATCACGATCACATGTGAGGACGTGTCCAATCACACAACAAGGCTTTTGCAATATGCATCATATACAAAGTAACCAGAAACCTGGTCCAAGCCTGTCCAGTGTTTTTTTACCTAAAAACTCTGCCATAGTTCCCGTGGACCTTGTACACTCCATACATCCTGTCTGCTACTTTCTGGAACGGACAAGATAGACAGATGGTGAGGCAACATCATGACACCATCATGATGCCATCATCATAGAAACACAATGATTCTAGTGTCAACACTGCATTTTATTGTCCTTTGCGTGAGGATAATAAGGGTAGATAAGGAAGTTTATATCCATAGGGTTGGGCGATTTTCCAAACAACGGTATATCACGATTGTATACAATGATGACCTGTCCATATAAATGCTGTCTCTAGTTATAAGCGACCATTTCATTTTTTTCACACTTATTCAAATTTCTCTAACTGCCACTAACCCGGGGCCGGCATTCTGCCTTTATTCTCCGACACACGCAACATGCTGTTGCGTGTGTCGGAGAATAAAGGCAGAATGAATGAATGACCTTTAGCATACATTGAATTCGATTTGTTGACTTTAAATCCTCAATTGAATGCCAGATCAAATTCCCCATTTTTTTCTTTTCCTCAAAAGTAGCCCTTTATGGTCGATATGTGCACAAGGCTTAGACTATATAAATATTGATAAAATTGGGGTACAAAGTGCAGGCAGATTTTTTCTTACTCCACAACCTTAAAAAGCAGGTAAGATAAGCGCGAATGAGTAAGGTAAAATTATGTCTCAAAGTACTACTATCGGCATACATGCAGAATATGGAGAAAAAACATGAAATACGATGCTATTGCTGTTATCAAGCTGGCTGGCAACGTCCCCCCCATCTCCCGATGGTACTGCTTGTCCAAATCACCCTCTTTGAGGCAATCGATATAATGCTGATATAATAATTCCTTTCGGCTTATAGGCCTAGCCTAGCCTACAAATACAAAGTTATGAATAGCAAGCTTATGAAGGTCATAATTCATCGCTAGTCTATTACTCAAACATGCCTAGAAGCCTTATACTGGATTTGTTCATTGGTTTATTATGTATGAAACAAAAATGGGGAAAAATGTGATTTGCAGAGCAGCTGCTTCCAACCTGTGGCAGAAGAGAGCATAGCAGCTCATGGCACAGTGGAAACAGACGTTGCACTTAATTATACAAGTTGCTTATTTTTTTAGGCCAGATCCAGGACAGTTTGAGGGAGAAGTTTTACTGTTTAAAAAAAATGGATAGCGCCCAACCCTAATGTAAACACTGCTGAAACAATGATCTCATGTAAGGCATGTCCCACATTGTGTTATACACCGGCAGGTGTAAAAGTGATCAAGACACTCACAACTCGAACCCTGAGAAGATGGGAAATGGCGTTGTTCAACTCATCACTGTACTGCTTCAGATCGGTGAAACACCTAGACAGCACAAACATGATTTAGACTCATATTATTTATAGTATTTATATACTGTGCCAGTCTGTCACTGTAAAAAATGGCTGTGTAACAAAATGAAAAAAGTATAATAACACACCGTACATTGTTATGGACGAGAGTACATGAGGCACAGAAAGTTCTCAACAGCACGTCTTGCTGTCATTTAGAAGACACAACCAACAGACTTACTTGTCAGGGTTTTTGACTCTGAACATGGCACTTAGTGATTTTAGCCTGGAGTCAGCCTGTAAGAAAGAGAAGCAACATTCATATCATTGTATTATTCTCCCACCAACAGAAGGACATGGGAGAACATCTCACTGGTTGTCTACCTTGTCCTGGAAACCCGTCTCTAGAACCGACTCTCTCCATCCTTTCTCCTGAGGAAACAGAAGAGAATGACAGGACAGGTGTGAACAACGGATGGTTCATGACTAAAGGCCAAATTACACTCCTGCGTCTGCACGTAGTATGTGAAGATCAGCGAAGATCCACGTTGCTAGGCGTAGTCCACATTGCTAGTCATTTCACATGGATATATTGGTTTTTCAACATATTTTCAAGGTAGCAGACTCAGTCTCGCAATTTGCTTGTTGTTCATGTACATTTGGGGTCGGAAGCGCTTTACTGCCACCTTGTGTACACATTGATGTGGCATGTATAAATGTGTAAATGCAGGCAGCGCTGCAAAGATCCGTATCGTTTCTCTGAATCGCAAAGTGGATCTTCGCAAACGTGCTGCATGTAGAACTGTCAATTCAGCTTAAGTAAAAAGATAAATAAACACATTAGACAGTAAGATGTATCCGTGTGTGTGCTTATTTTCTGACCTCTGTAAGGAACTGATAGAAAATCTTGTCATTGGAAAGGACCGAATGTGACGCAATCCGCATCAGAAAGTTTTCCAAACCCATTCGCCGTCTCTCCACAAAGTCCGGGTCCAGGTTGTCAGCAGACAGTTTGTGCCAAACAAACTCTGCCTGTAGATAAATGTCAATAAGAGAATCAGCAGGAAACAGTGTTATAATCCTATTCATGTTCAGCGGCTAGGGTTAGATACTGTGGCAGGAATCTGAGTGAATAGCAGGTTGTTACTACATGGTATATACCAAAGGAAAAAAGAGTTGGAAATAAAATCAATATTTTTTTATAGTATATACAATATAGTTTTAAATGTTAGTATTTTAATGTATTTTAGAATAGGTAGATGTCAAAATTTAACTGAATATTGTATTTTAAAACATTTTAAAACACACTAGTCTGGTTACAAGGAAGGAGACAAACACTCTGTCTCCATCTTTTATTCATCTGTGTCTCCATCATCCCTCCCTCCCTCCCTCCCTCCCTCCCTCCCTCCCTCCCTCCCTCCCTCCCTCCAAGCATGCTCAACTCACCCTCTTCTCAGGTAGAGGTGGGATCACCACGTAGGGGTAGGTGACCAGCAGGAAGGTCCTGAGCAACTCAAACTCACTGTACCGTCTCCATGGAGAGTCCCCCACTGGCTGCCCACCCTCCGCACCGGCGTCGGCTGGTCTACGGGCATTATAATACAAACAACACATCATAATTAGGGCTGCAACGACTAGTCGATTAGACAATCGACAATTAAGCAAGTCCATTTTTTATATTGATTAATCATTTAGGTAATTTATCAAGGCAAGATTTTTGTCTATATCTATAGAGCACATTTAAATATTGCTGAGAGATACTATAAACGCAAATGGCATAACCATAATTGTCTCTTATTTACTTCTAAGGCACATGTGTTACCACAAGGATCCAGAAATGTTTGTAATGATCCAGACTGCTCATGGGGAATCGAATCAGCAACCACCTGACTGCTAAACTGCTCTCCCTCTGGAACTACCACCATCCAACACCTTCTGATAGCCATGAGAAAAGAAGGTGAGGGGCATGTTTTTTAAGTGTCTGACCTACATTGTCTATGGCAAAATGTGACATACTTTAACACACAACAGTGCATATGTGCACATTTTTGCAACAAAACATGCAAACAGCAAAACATGTTAAGAGTTTTATGATGGCCATCATGTTTTAAGATTATGATATATCTTTATTGTTCCTTAGTACATGTACACCGTTATTACTACTGCTGCTCACCTCATATCTTTTTAAAACTTAAACAATATCATGTGAATGCTATCTTCACCTGTGAGCCTAGTAAGCACACCTCAAATGATTTGGACTAGTTATAGACTAGATACCTGGACCATGATGTCGTAGACTAGATAACTGGACGATGATGTCATTGACTAGGTAACTGGACGATGATGTCATTGACTAGGTAACTGGACGATGATGTCATTGACTAGGTAACTGGACGATAATGTCATTGACTAGGTAACTGGACGATGATGTCATTGACTAGGTAACTGGACGATGATGTCATTGACTAGGTAACTGGACGGTGACGCCGTCGACTAAATAACTGGCCCATGATGTCATAGGCTAGATAACTGGACCTCGGTGTTACAGGCTCGATAGCCGGACGGAGGGGACCTTCACCCACCGTGTTTCTATGAGGTACACCGTGTAGGTTTCATGCATGTTGACCGTGTTCTTCCCCGTCCTCTTCTCCGACTCAGCTACATTTATGTCAATCTTTCGCAGCAGTGCAGTCTCTCTCTCCACCATCTGAACAACAGGGGATGTGTTGTGTGTGTGTGTGTGTGTGTGTGGGGGGGGGGGGTGACATGAGAGAGAGACCAAGACAGTCATGCATGAACTGCACCACCACAATATCAACCTGGAGGACAGTCAGGGTTGAACGCCATTATCTGAGAGCACAGAGGAAGACCTTTCAAACAGGAAGGAGGGAAGAGAGGGGAAGTGGAGGAATATGAGGAAGAGGAGGGGGGGAGAAACACTCATATGCCCAAGCGTGTCTTTGTCAGTGTTGTCCCTTCGTTGTGTTATGTTGTAAAAGCCAAATAAATAAACGTGTCTTGTGAATAAACATCACAAGACGAGCCAAAGCCACTGGAGGAAAAGTCACCTCGAAGCCATCTGACAGCGTTGGCGGTCCGGCTAGCTTTCTAAGCTAGCCGGACCTAACCAGTGTCTGCAAAGTTTACAAAGTTGCACGTTGCTGCACAAATAAGTGAATAAACGCAAGGCTTGTGAACCAGAGACGACGACAACAACAACAACAACAACAACAACAACAATAGGGGACGACACGTAGTACAACTTGACTGACAAACCCTGGTCCACTTTTTATGGCCACTCCAGTGAGAAGGAAACTAGCAGCTTCGGCCTAGCATGGGGACGTTTAACAACAGACTTAACAAAACCCCGTCCACAAAATGGGTTTTACGACCGCAAAAAAGGGGGATAAACTTACCGTGTTAATGGCGTTGTTTTCTGACTCCGTTGAAGTCAGGTCTGTGTTGTCTAGGACGGCCACTTCTTCGCTGCCAGAGTCTGCCATCATCTTGATCTCCTGACTTGTGTGTGTGTGGTCAGCTGGCGACGTTACCACACACCTAGCCCCACCTCCTCCCCCCCAGTGCGCACGCGCAGTGCCCTGTTGTCAGCTGGCACGCGACTGCCTTGCCTGCCGCGCGTGCGCCGTACGGACGCTCCACGTGCGCGTGCCCGCAAAAAGTACTTTGAACTACGTTGAAAGGTACGGAAGCGTAATGCATTCACTTTAGACAAAAAAAACTGTTTTTCTGAATTTAAAAAAAACTGAAACTTTTTTCTGAATAAAAAAGTTGCATCATCTTATCTCCGTGAAGCCATATTGGTTCAACTGATCCTGGAGAAACGCCGCAATGTCAGATCAGAATGAGCTTTCCGCCTGAACAACCGCAAAGTCCTGAGGTGCCTAACTAATAACCAACTAATAACCAACTAATAACTAATAACCACTAATAACCATACCATCTATAAGACACGAGTATCTCCCAATATCTCAAACCAAAACCAAAATAAAACCGGATCAAACTAAACAGGTGGGACATGTTTGCTTCCAAGACATGTTTTTTTCTCTCAAGTTAATTCATTACGCTTGCATTACGCTTCCGTACAAAGGTGCGCCGAAAACCGCCGCGTCTTTGTACGCGAAATCGGCATTCGTCGAATTGCGTGCGTCAGATAATAGTTAATAACGGTTGAAGCTAAAGTTAAAGGTAAGCTAAGGTTGCTAGCTATCGATAGCATTCAGCCCCACTAGGTGGCGCGTCACAGCCGTTGGTGTGTGTGTGAAGCGCGCGCTCCTTTCAAAAAACGGTCGCCAGTTCGTGGCGCGAGCCGCACGTAACTTTACGTTCGTCGAGTGGCGTGAGACCCAGACAGACTCAGTCATTTTCGGCACGGTGTACGTTAGCTATAGATCTGAGGTTAATTTGTGCCGGTTCGAGAGACCACGTGATGCCAACTTTGTAGTGCTTGGGTCACCGGAACCACGGAGATAGGCCGTGTTCACACCTGGCGTTTTTTTTTTCTCCCAGCGCTCTTTCTACATTATATTACTATGTAGCAGAGCGCTTTTGGAAAACGCCCCCGGCGTTTTTTTAAACGCCTCTCTCGGCGCTTTTTTCTCCCGCACCGAGCGTAAAAAAAAAAAAGCGCCTGACGTCAGCCGTTTTTTTTGACAGCTGACCAATCACAGTACGCCGCAAATCGTGCATCATCGAAACGAAGCTCCTGGACTATGATGGTCGGCACCTTGCTGCTGCCTTCCCCAAGTGATATCTGCACCCACAAACGTGCAGGTAGGCCTACATGATTCTCCTCGTCGTCAGTTAGGGCCAATGCAAGTGCCAATCGCCTGTTTCTAGCCATTTTGTAACAACGATGTAAGGGTAGCCTGGATACGTAGTAGGCGAGTAACGTCGGGGTCTAGAGTGGGTTCGTTGCTAGGCGATAGAAAAAATGCTGTCTGCGCTTTTAGGACAAAAAGCGCTGCCAGCTTTTTTTTTTTTGAAAAAGCGGTCGGCTCAACTTTTCCCTATCACAAAAAACGCCAGGTGTGAACACGCCCATAAACGAGACGTTCAGTTTGGACCCGGAAATGACTAATCCACAATGATTATGTTTATTTTAATTTTTTTAAGGAAAAGCAATACTTTTATTCCGCACCTTTCTTAAATCTCTGTGGATGTATTATTATTATTTTTCTTTTAAATATCCGTCTGCATAGAAATGTTATCAATAGCACCTTTAAGTGCTGGACTATATTGTGATGCTCATTGTGAATCGTAAAACCACAGAAAAATCCTGGAAACTGGGGAGACAGAAAAAAAAAAAAAGGCGTCCTTATTTCATAAAATAGACACCAAAAATAACCAAAAAAAGATGTCGAGGGCGTGCAGGATGACGAGGCCCTGATGAGAATGACTCAAATAGCGTTTCAACACCAGGCATCAATGACAACACAGAAAACATTTATAAACATGTATAATGTCCCCGTTATGGATTCTGCCGACGCGACTACGTCATGGTTTGGCTCCTCGCTCATTGGTTAGAGACGGCCGTGGGCCCAGATGTGAATGAGAGGGAAGTGGTTCGCCTCAGGCCAGTAAACAGCACAGTAACACAGCCTTTTCGCTGCTGTGGTCACATGGCTGCACAGCGTTTAATGTTTAAAGAGAAGGGTGGATCACAGTCGAGTAAGGAAGCATTTTATATAAAAGCCACTGGGTTTGAAGTGAGGGTGCTAGCATGAAAGAGGGAGAGAGAGACAGACAGACAGACAGACAGACAGACAGAGCAGCGGAGATACACATTTCAGTTAAACGGGCGGATCGAAGATTTGTTGCTGATAATTAAGTTATTACTATCATTGATAATAATCAGGAAGTGTAAATGTGAACATGGATTTCTATGAGAAAATTCTGAATTGAATGATGATAGGTGGACGGTTTATTGATGGGGAATACAAAAGTAGATGGATGGATGAATAGATGGATGGATGGATGGATGGATGAATGGATGGATGAATGGATGGATGGAGGGATGGATGGAGAAAAGGTGGGATGTGGTTTTTGACCACTGGGAAACCCGAGACCTGCGTTGTGACCAACCGTCGTCACAGCAACGGCATAGTTACCATTCCTTCCTGCCACTGACCTCAGACAAGCCGCTGCCACTTCCTGTCCATGCACACAAACGCACTCACACACACACACACACACACACACACACACACACACGGGTGTCAGGCGCATGGCGTATGACACGGGTACACACACACACACACACAATAGCTCAGTTTAGCTCGGAGTTCATTAAGGTAGCCTGGGTTTTTCACAGCGGTTAGAATAGTTAATGTAGTGGTGTGTGTCTGAACGTGTTGTTGTGTTGTCGTGTGTGTATATATATTTCTGTCTGCTTTGAGTTTAGCAATGGTGACCTCAGAATGTTATAAAAAGCATTATTAGCACAATGGACACCTGCACATTTTATAAGATATGACTTCTTGTACAACAGGTGTCTGTTGTAATCATTCATTTATAACATTCTCTCTGCGTCAATGACAAAATGTTAAAGAGGAAGGGTATTCATTATTATTATTCACAGTTAATATTTAATTACAATTCTAGTATTAAATAAATAATAGTGTATGTATTAGTTCCTCATGCCATTGGTCTGCTGTAAAGTCTCAACTCACCCAACTCCCTTACAGGAAAACAATGACAAGCATGTCTGCTGGTGTGTGGACAGGAGATGGCAGCAGAATCCAGAAATCAAAACTAATTCACAACCTTGTCCCCTATGACCTCATTGAGTACACATGCCTCCTACTTGAATAAAAATACAATATAATGTAACATATAAAGGGAAGGATATAGAGAGAGAGACCAATATGACCAAATGTTGGACTGGAAAGTTGGAATCTCAATATTATTATCATGTTTTGTGTGTCTGTGTGTGTGTTTGTGTTCTTTGTGTGAGTGACATCATGTAATATGACGTGATATTATTACATGTGATATTATTATCTTGTATTGTGTGTGTGTGTGTGTGTGTGTGTGTGTGATAGACTGGTCACAGGGGCCATGACGAGTACATCCTAAGAATAGTGGTCAGCAGAAGGAAACACATGTTTAGCTCCATGTCATCCTCTCTTTCCTTCACTTTTCTTTCCTTCATCCTTTCCTTTCTGAAAAATACCATGTGTTTTCCACACATTCAGTGTGTGTGTGTGTGTGTTGGGCATGTATACGTGCGTGTAGTTATGGTGGAAAACTACAGCACTCTCGTTTATGCTATGTATGGCTAAGTGTGTGTGTGTGTGCACGTGTGTGTGTGTATGAGTGCATGTATGTGTGCGTGCGTGTATGTTTGTGTGCGTGTGTGTGTGTGCGTGTGTGTTTGTCCCAGAGAGTATGGTTTCGCTATAATGAATTGAAGCCTTAGGTTGGTTTGGTGGGCAGGCTGGGGTGTATTTTTACCTTGTTATGAGAATGTCCGTCACCCACTGAACCGTTCTGGGTAATACGGCGGTCAGGGCTTTTGAAGGATTTCTGTGCTACACGTTGCCTAATTCTGACCTTTCATTAACTTTCATTAGTGGTGCCCTCGGCAGACAAATTCCAATGCTTTCACATCTCCAATTTTAAAATGTTTACAGCTTTTGCGGACGCCCAAACACACTGGACATGTTGTTTGCGACTTATTCCGGCCTTCGGGTCTCCGTCGGCCGGGTCTCTCTCTCTCTCTCTCTGGGGTTTCCGTCTTCTCCCCGGTCCCGGTGGCGTTTTTCGGCGTGAAGTCGTCCTTTTGACTTCTCATCATCCGGGGGTCCGGCGTTCATCTACAAGACCCGCTTCGCTCGGCAGGAGTCAAGGTCGACGCGGTGGATCTTCTGAGTGAGTCGTCAGGCGTCGGCGTCAGGTGTGAAGTCTCTTCCGGGCTGCCGGTGTGGGAGCGTCTGGCCGCCCCCGCCGGGCCTCTGTGTTTCGGAGGGGGACGGATGCGCCGCTCACGCTCACGCCGCTCCAGATGTTTCCAGGTGGGGCGCGCAGGTGGTGCTCCTTGTTTTGTGAACCGTGGGAGAGAGAGAGAGAGAGAGAGAGAGAGAGAGAGAGAGAGAGAGAGAGACAGGGACCCATGGCATCGTGACTTAGTGCTCACCAGTGGGTTTCCGCCCACCCCTTTATGTTTGCCAGTGGGTTAGATATGTACACTTTACACTACAAGAGAAGGGATGGGAGAGACAAACCAGACAGAGAGAGAGCGTGTGAGAGAGAGAGAGAGAGAGAGAGAGAGAGAGAGAGAGCGAGAGAGAGAGAGAGCGGGAGAGAGAAGGAAAATGAAAGAGGAGAGATAGAGAAGAAGGGAGACGGGTAGTTTACCGTGACCAGCGTAAGAAATGTGTACGGAAAAAGGAAGAAAACTTTGTGTTCAACTGTCAAATGTGCAAAGTTGTTGACAAATGAAGACGTCGCTATAATCCAACGACTGTCCGTCTGCCCGCGTGACTGATAGGACTTCACCAACACACACACACACGTGCGCACACACACACACACACGTGCGCACACACGCACACAAATAAACACAGAGACACATGCAAACAAATTCGCACTCACACCACTCGCATCATCTCCCCCCCAACACACACACACACACACATACGCAGACACACACACACACGCAGGCACGCACACACACACACACACACACACACTGAACAGTGTGGTATAATAAGCAGCATGGCAGCCTTGCGGTGAGCTGTACCCCATGTGCAATCGTGGAGAAGCCACATGAAGGCCTTCGGGTATTAAAGGACAAGGTTTGGTTGGCTGGGAGAGATTCTATCATGCAACAAGAACACTGTGTTTTTCACTCTTTTTTCCTCTTTCATTTCCCCCCCCCCCCCCGCTTTCTCCGTACCCCTCAGTCACTCTCTCTCTCTCCCTCTCCCCCACCCCCCCTCTCTCTCTCTCTCTCTCTCTCTCTCCATCGCTCCATCTCTCTCTCTCTTTCCCTCTGTCTCTGTCTCTGTCTCTGTCTCTCTCTCTCTCTCTCTCTCTCTCTCTCTCTCTCTCCCCCTCTCCCTCTCTCTCTCTCCCCTCGCTCGCCCCCTCTTCTTCTGTGGTGTATTAGACGCTGTACTACTTTAGGAGGATCAGACCGCCGGAATGTTCTGTCAAAGAAGTGGGCGGGGCAGAGTGGGGGCGGGACAGACCAACACGACCAATTATGGAGGAGATTGAGGTGAGACGGACAGCTTCTAAATGGTGTAATAACAACCTACTAAAATGTAATTACAATGCAATAGCAATAGACACGTCTAATGACAGGATGTGTGCGCCCATGTGATTTCCTAATTATGGCTTGGGCGTAATGGGTGACTGTTAACATGTATTGGAGATTATAGTGAGGTGTTTGAATGCACAAGTGAAACCACATTTACTTGTAACACTGTTGAGGGACAAAATGGCCATTTAAAATCCCCCCCCCCCGCCGCGAGCGATCAGAGCCGTTTAATGAACGCCCGTCGTAAATCACGGCTACGTCGATCATTGATTTCATCGGTCGGCGAATCTGTACTCCACACACTGAACGTCGCTCTCCCCCTCGCCGCGTTATCTCTTTGATTTTCCGGGACGTCGTCGTCCCTGCTAGTGCTTGACCAGAGCCATCCATCTCTCTCTATTAATCCCGGTGAGGGTGTGAGAGAGCGAGTGAGTGAGTGCTCCTGTCCATTTCATTCACTTCTTTCCCCCTGCGCCGGAGAAAAAAGGTGTTCAGCACCCTGACCTCGTTCCCAATCCATCACACACAGAACCGACCCCCCCCCCCCCCCCCCCCCTCCCATCCCACCATCACCACCACCACCACCTCCACCCAGCACTTATGAAGCCCCCACTGGAGCATAACACACTGGCATGCCTCCAGCACCACTTAAAAGCTAGGTGAACGATTCCTCACCTTCGTTTCCTCTATCACCTCCTCCTCACTGTGTGTGTGTGTGTGTGTGTGTGTGTGTCTCCCTCTCTCTCTCTCTCTCTCTCTCTCTTTCTCTCTCTCCATCTGCCATGCTGGCATGCACACCTCATCCATCTGTTTTTCATCTGCCCGCTCATCCGTCTATGCAGATGTACAGATAAAAGGCAGCGTGGCTTTCCGCCCACCCCTTTATGTTTTTCGGCTGATCTTTTATTAGACGTCTTTATCTGTCACATTAGGCGAGCATGTGATCTGTGTGTTGTTCCCACACACCCCCCACACCCCCTCAGACTGAAGCCTTATTTACGATGAGGCATTTCCACCCAAACATCCCCTTTCCCGAAAAGCGTCTTTCGTCATCCCTTCCTTCATCTCTGCCTCTCGCTGTCCCTCCGTACGTTCGTCCGTCTTTCCGCCCAGCTATCTTTCATCCGCCCATCCTTCTATCGATCCGTCCGGCTCTCATCCGTCCATCCATCCATGTATCTGTCTTTCATCCGTCCATCCATCCATCTATCCATCCTGATCATCCATCCATCCATCCATCCATCCATCTATCGATCCATCCAATCATCTATCCATCCATCCATCCATCTATTCATCCATCTGTCTTTCATCCATCCATCCATCCAATCATTCATCCATCCATCCATCTATCCATCCATCCAATCATCCATCCATCCATCTATCCATCCATCCAATCATCTATCCATCCATCCATCCATCCATCTATTCATCCATCTGTCTTTCATCCATCCATCCATTCATCCATCCAATAAAAACCGTCCATCTGTCGTTCCATCCGTCCTTCAATCCATCCATCCATCCGACTTTCATCCATCCATCCATCCTTCCATCCATCCCTCCATGTCTAACAAGAGGAGAAGATGGTGGCGTCCATTATTACAGAGCATCCCAGAATAGAGCCTCGTTTTATTACAAGTCCCTCTGGTCGTCGTGGCTACCAAAATTACAGGCCAGGCTTCTCACACATAAAAAAGGTTGCGCTGCCGAAGCCCAGCCACCTCAATAAAGGATGGATTAGAAAATCCTTTGCTTTTTCCCTTCCTTCTCCTTTTTAAAAGGTTTCTGTGCATTTTTTTCTTCTGGTGTTTTGTTTTATGTCGGGGTGCAGCGGTCTTCTTCTGTGGTTTTGCTCCCCGACCCTGCGGCGAGAAAATACGTTCACTTGTGGGATTCTGGGAAGGCAGAAGTGGACCAAACATCTGCTGAGATCAAGATGTGTGTGAGTGTGTGCGTGCGTGTGTGTGTGTGTGTGTTTGCGTGTGTGTGTGTGTGTGTGTCGATTGTGTATCTGTGTGTGCGTGTGTGTGCGTGTGTGTGTGCGTGTGTGTGTGCGTGTGTGTGCGTGTGTAAGTGTGCACTCATACGGGCGTGTGTCCCTGTGTGCATGCCTGTGTGTGTGTGTGTGTGTGTGTGTGTGTGTGTGTGTGTGTGTGTGTGTGTGAATACATTACCCCAACATGTTTATGTTTATTGAGCCTTTGGAGCGATCCTTTGAAATCCTATTATTTCTAAATCAATTTAAAACTTAAAGCTCTTATTTTTGATACCGTTTCTATGGACATTGGGTGGAAAGGAATTAACAAGCTCTGAACTTACATCATCCATGTTTGTGCACGTTAGCCTATACTGCATAATAGTCATAATAACGATGCAGGCTGTTGGTACAGATGACAAGAGAATGAAGACACAGGAAGGCAATTTGTAGTTGAGAAGCCGTGATTTACACCCACATGTTTTAACCATTTCCTAAGCAGCATTTTAACCAAATTCAGATTGAAATGTAATTCGCAAATCAGTTGATTTAAAGAAATGACAAAAACAGGAAAGCATTAACAATCGGGTGAGAATTTTTGCCAATACCAAAAAAAAAGAAAAAATGGACGATACAAAATGCAAATAACTGTGGTTTCTGAATGGGAAAACAATAGTGGGAGAAACATGAGGAAACTATTCATAATACACTCAAACGTATAGAGATTCACAGAATATGAGTTAAGTGAATATGAGTTATGAAGTTAAAGTGTGTGTGTGTGCGCGCATGCGAGTGTGTGTGTGTGTGTGTTGGCACAGGGGTGTGCATGTGTGTCTGTAGGTATGTGAGTGTGTGAGTGCTGCACTTTTTTTCCTGATTAAATGGGATGCAAACAGCAATCCTTCTGTGTTCAACCCAAGGAATCTGAACCATCAGAACGCTGCACTACATGGCTACATGGCTACATGGCTGCATGGCTCCATGGCTACATGGCTGCATGGCTGCATGGCTCCATGGCTACATGGCGTGATGCATGTATGGAGTCTACAGACTGACTTGTACAACATCAGGGTGTCCTGTCATGTGGGGCGCCACGCGCTGCGGACCCGTCACTCACACTGGGTTCCCATCCCGGGCGTCTAGGACCCTGCTTCTTACGGGAAGTGTGAATGTGGTGCGTTTTAGACGGATGTAATGAGGTGTGTGTGTGTGTATGTATGTGTGTGAGTGTGAGTGTGCGTGCGTGTGTGTGTGCGCATTCATGTGTGTGTGTGTGTGTCTGCAGCGCACACTGTTATTATGTCGCTGTGGTTGTGATGGTGTGTAAGACACGCAGAGACTCGGGGAGTAAACAAGGGCAGCACGCTATCTGCGAAAAACCGACAAAGGATTCACAACAACAACAACAACAACATCAGTTTCGTGTTCCGGTCAGAAATGAGTCACCTTTAGATTAAAGTTTCTGTGTTGAAATTACAGAGAGAAAAATAGCCTCAGTAATAGCATCAGGCTGAGATTTTGGGACATCTCATGAATTTTACTGAAGACCGTAGCATTTTAGCACATTGAAGTGTTCAGGCTGTCTGGGAATATATTATTATATATTCCCAAGAACGGCTGGGCAATAAATAGCTCAATATTGTCATTTATTGTCATTGGATGGTATTGTATTGTCATGAAATTGAGATAACGACTTATGTCTTGTGATACCCTGTTTTATAGTCTAAATGAATTACGACGAGATATGCCGTTAAAATGATCAAAATGTGAGGTGTGAGACGTTAGAGAGAGAGGAAAACGAGTTTTAATCTGATACGGCGTATCGTGATATTTATTGGCATTATGTTAAAATGACCCATGATCATCGTTTTGCCCAAAAATTGCCCAGCCCTAATTAAAAGTATCCCAGCTATCTCATTTATTTCATCATGAATTTATTCTATATGTATTTGATGTTATTTAAACTATTTGACACATCATATACCGAGGCAGGACTTAGTATTGGCTGTGATCACTGGGATTGTGATTGGACAGAATTGTGAGTTCTGTCCAAGATCTTTATCAACTGACATGATCTCTCTCTCCCTATACATCATGTATTATTCTTTATAACATGTTGGATGGGAGTAAAGAATCCCTATCGCCGAAGAATACAAGCATCAGTAAGTACTGTGTCCGTTATTTCTCTGAATGATAACGCAGGATGAACAATGGCCTGTTTAAAAACGCCTCCAAAACGGTAGATAATACTCTTTTCCACGTCTCCCATTGTTACCTTTTCACCACTTAGTTCTTTCTCCGTCTCTCTCTCTCTCTCTCTCTCTCTCTCTCTCTCTCTCTCTCCGCCGTGTCAATCAGTTGAAGGAGGGGAAAAAGTCATTAAATCTCACCGGTTGCCATATCTGTAATTACAGTCTGCCAGCATGTCGCTAAACACGCCCCCGGCGCTTGTCTGGCCG
Organism: Merluccius polli; assembly: GCA_030340625.1. Lineage (NCBI taxonomy): Eukaryota > Metazoa > Chordata > Actinopteri > Gadiformes > Merlucciidae > Merluccius > Merluccius polli. The sequence goes on from JAOPHQ010000026.1 coordinate 74,845, forward strand.
CGCACGGCCATGTTTCTTCCTCCCACCCACCTCGTTTGAAGCCCGTGTAATTGGTGGAGGCAGCGTGTCGGGATTAGAGGCTGCCGGTTCGAAACCCTGATACCCCCCATTGGTTGTGGGGGGATACCGCAATATTCCCCTCCCCGGCATATACACCCCCACCCCCACCCCCCCCCCCCCATCCCCCCCCCGACCCACCGCCACCACACACACACACACACCCTCACACACACACACACACAGACACACACGACCACATGTTCCCCCCTCCACTTCCTCTTCACCCCCTCCACATTATCGAGCCCACCGCCGCTTCACTCTTCCTGTTGTTGAGAGGCTCGCCTTTGAACGGGGCCGCACCGCAGAACACTCTTTGCCCCCCTTAAAATATGTAACGCGGCCTTTGATTGGCCGTTTAAACGGCTTTAAAAACTGCATTTTTTCCCGTACATCATTTCCGTCTGCGGCCCCCGCTCTCGGAGACTAATTCGTTATTTCTATTATCGAGGCCCATGTGAGCGGGGCCTCTAAATAGGGGCCAAACCTCATCGCGTTATTATCACAGCCATATGTACCGAGGTTTACGAACGTCAGCTCACAGGACATGAATGTATGAACCCATCTAGCGCTCACTGGCTCCACTCTCTGTCATCAGTTCCTGTCTCATTTCATACCCCTCCTGTCCCATTGGGGGGACAACTTATAATACTACTTTATGAGGAATACACAAAGGTTTGCAAGTTCAATTGCAAAGTGTTACTGGCCGGTATACCTCATTATCTCTCACACATGCTCATACACTCAAATACAATTATTTTACGTTCATACACAACCATGTTTTTATCTCAGACTTTGTGTGTGTGTGCTATAAAATGACACTTGTATTGCTTTCTTTTTGGTTGTTGCTTTCTCTCATTGTTGTTGTTGATCTATTTTTGAAATGTTGTTTATTTCTGGAGTAGGTGCTTTTTATAAGCCCATATCGGGTTTTTTTAACCTCTCCCTGCACATACTATACTTGTTTTATTTCTGTTTTTTGGAATTGTCTTTTCTTATGGTGCAAATAAATAAATACAAAATAAATACAAATACCTCCATTCTATTGTATTGTATGTATTATCGCTCAGCCCATCCATTTATACATACTGAGTATACATCACCCAGCTGTCCATACCCCTGCAACAATACATCCATCGCCTCCTCTCTCTCTCTCTCTCTCTCTCTCTCTCTCTCTCTCTCTCTCTCTCTCTCTCTCTCTCTCTCTCTCTCTCTCTCTCTCCTCTCTCTCTCTCTCTCTCTCCCCCTACATAATGCTATCACGGTTTCCCATAAGGGGTAACCTCGTTAAGGGGTTTTTACAGGCGCTAATTAAGCTGCTGTGTATTTACCTGGTGCCGGGCCAGCCAGCGCGGGCCCAGGGAGCTGCGGTCAGCCCTCTCCCTCCCCCCTTTCATCCCCACACTGGCGTCCTCTCATTCAGAAGAACATCACTTACCGAGCAGCCGTCGCCGTGCGCAACGGGATCCCGTGCTATTTTTAAGGTATGAAATAAAACGAAGATCTGAGGACCTTTAGTGGTCCTGATGAAGTTGCTTTGGGACGCTGCGGTCAAACGGTGAACTTTTTTTTTTTTTTTTCCCCCACCACCCCCGGATTTCTGCATCCGTGACGCAACAAAACAAACGTCCTCCTGTTGCGGCCGCATGAAAAAAAAAGAGGCTTACAGAGTGACGGAGGTAATTGATAATAAAGTCCAACACGAGATGGACTTTTCCCCCAGCGGGACATTATTTTCGGTCCTTCCACCGCTGGGAGGTTTAGGAGCACATTGTGGTACAGACAGAGTGAAGGTTGCTCAGCGCATCAAAGCGCGGAGGAACTGACATGATGGCGCTGATGGTCAGTGATGTCAGAGAAGATGTTGACTTTGCGTCTGACTCACAGGTCCCTCTGGGCAACCCAGGCTTTAATTTCACCCTGGGAAATACTGTCCCCCCCCCCCCCCACCCCACCCCCCCCCCCCCTCTCTCTCTCTGTCTGTCTGTCTGTCTGTCCTTGTGTCTCTCATCCTCTCTCTTAGACCGTCCATCCTCTCTGTCTCTCTGTCTCTCTGTCTCTGTCTCTCTCTCTCTCTCTGTCTCTGTCTCTGTCTCTCTGTCTGTCTGTCTGTCTGTCTCTCTCTGTCTCTCTCTCTCTGTCTCTCTCTCTCTCTCTCTCTCTCGCTCCCTCGCTCTCTCCCCCATGGTACAATGCAATTTTCATTTAAAAGTCCCTGTTTCCCACCTCCCTTGTTTAAATGGAACATGTGTTTTTTTTAGTGTGACTATAAATCACAATCAAAAGAGGTTATGATGTTTTTTGAACACAGAAACAAATATGTTACTTCTATTTATCTTCCCAAAAACCGTTAATTCTTCTGATTTCAACTCTTAAAGGCTTTTTCTTCTCTCTAATCCTCAGAACATGTGGCGGTGTGAGAAGGCAATAGGAGTAATTTATTGCCAAAGTTAACGTAGTAATGTAGACCCATAACACTACACTAAACTTCTTAACATTTGAATATGAATTTAACGCTAAGATGCTTCGGGGAAATGTCGCCCAGATGTTGATAAAGGCCCGTTTGGGATGTAATTAGGGGTACTGTTGATGTTTAAAG
>JAOPHQ010000026.1:87500-90000 GCA_030340625.1 Merluccius polli
CGTGCGTGCGAGCGTGCACATGCGTGTGTGTGTGTGTGTGTGTGTGTGTGTGTGTGTGTGTGTGTGTATGCGTGTGTGTCTGTGTGTGTCTGTCTGTGGGGTTATGTGTATCAATACTTTCCCATATCGGTCTGTGCATGTAGTACACATGTCTACTGTGTGTGAGTCTGTGCTTCCAGCGTGACCAGCTCTTTCATAGTGGACAGAATGCGAGAGAGAGAGAGAGAGAGAGAGAGAGAGAGAGAGAGAGAGAGAGAGAGAGAGAGAGAGAGAGAGAGAGAGAGAGATGGATGGATGGATGGAGGAAGGGAGAGAGAGAGAGAATGAGAGAGAGAGATTGAGAGAAAGGGAGAGAGAGAGAGGGAGAGAGAGAGAGTGAGAGAGAGAGAGAGAGAGAGAGAGAGAGAGAGAGAGAGAGAGAGAGAGAGAGAGAGAGAGAGAGAGAGAGAGAGAGAAGAGAGAGAAAGAAAGAGAGAGAGAGAAAGAGAGAGACGGATGGATGGAGGGAGGAAGGGAGAGATGGATGGGGGAATGTGACCACTTCTGAAGTATTGTTGACAGCCAGGCTGAATAGGCAGCAGGCGAGCCACGCCCGTATTTATGGTCTTCAAAGGGAGGATGACACACACACGCACACCACACGTGCACACGCACACGCACACACACACACACACACACACACATACAGAAAGCCATGTGGTGCTGTCCACACATGGGGGCTCCTCCTATACATTTACATGTATGGTCCATTGGTGTGTATTCACACACGTATTCACATGTTCTGTATGGGTACACACTAATGTACCCATAAAATAGATCGAATTAGATTAGATTAGATTGAATTAGATTACATACAATCATATTAGATTAGATTAAATTAGATCATATCAGATTAGAGTAAATGCAATTGAATTATATCATATTATAGTAAATGGGATTGGATTAAATCAGATCCTATTAGATTAGATTATATGAGATTAGATAAACATATTAGATTAGATCACCGATTCAAACCAGAGGGAATCGGACAATTACATTGTTCGATTAGAAACGAAGCCACGTCAGCCAGAAGCACACGGTTTTAACCGAGGAGTCTCGCTGATCAGATTCCACCGTCTATCGCCTGTTGGGCAACCTTTATCACTCGCCGGTGAACCTCAACCTGACTCCAACCACTCAGAGTTCATGGTTTATGGAGTTTTATGACAGGGCGGCGGTTCTGTCCTCCTGCATGCGCAATCCTCGAGGACCAAACGTCGACCCTACATCTGTGAGAGAAGCAGAACTAAAAATGGGTAAACCAGCTCGGGAATGAAACCGAGTGGGCACTGCAGTGGGCACCTCTGAGGAGGAGATGCGAACTTGAACTGTAAATCAACTGCCTCCAAATCACTAAAGCCTTCTAACTAATACAAAGGAAAGACCAAAATACGCTTTGGGGCCTTTCGTCAAAAGCCTGCCAGTGGCTACGAGGTTATGAAATATGGTATTGATGAAACACGGTACGTGATATTGATCGATTTTGACGTTTTATTTCATTACACCGATGTTGTAACGCTGACCGCCGCTTACTAGGAATGTTCTAATGGATTTTTCCCAACAAGTGGGTTGGTGTGCTATTTTTGCCCGGAGGTAAACAGCGCTATAGTTGGCTTATTTGCTGGCTGTGAATCCTTCCCTTTACCCCGTGCTGTTCCCTAAAGGTACATGAAAAGAGTTACCACGGCAAAAATACTTTACGGCGTCGTGTGTGTACACACATTCAAATAATAAAAGCACAAATTGTGGAAACCTCGCCGTTGTACAGTTCTCCCCATTCAAAAAGCGAAGCCTCAGAGAGGTGGGCGCTGATTTTCTGAGGGCAAATATTTGAAGAGCTAATTTGGAGGGGCTTATAGCACACTGATGTTAAACAGAGTATGTGTGTCAACCACAGCGTCACCTCACAGGGCTCCGGCGGACACTAAGCTGACCTGTAATGTACCGATTTAAGGGAATTCTCATAATAAATCATTGAGAATTTTGATATGCATCGATCGGTTTGTCATCGACGTACGATCGCAGGTATGTTTATTGAGTTATGGTGCAGTTATGCATTCGGGACTCACGGGGGTCAAGTCATCAAGTCGGTTTTTTTAGCAGTAAAATCTGCTGTCTGCTGACAGGTCGTCTGTCAGCCAGTCAGCCAGTCAGCCAGTCGGTCAACCAACACGCATTTCACACAAACAAGACAGCAAGCCGGACACTCAGCTCTTGTGAGACAAACCGAATAAGCACAATAAACACAGCAGAGCCAGGGAAAACGGAAACAAAGAAATTACCATAATAAAGGCGAAAAGGTGAAAAAACGATTACATTGCTTTTTATTTCCCAAAAGATTCACTGACCATTCAGCCCTTCGGTGGAATGCACTGCTTGTTCCCAGTGAAATCAATTGGTGCAATTGATTATTGATTTGTCTGTTGCTTATCTCCTGGGGGTGGGGTGGGGTTGGGGGGGG
>JAOPHQ010000026.1:92500-122500 GCA_030340625.1 Merluccius polli
TAGTTTCTGGCTCTTCACAAAATGACACCTCTCTGTCTGTCTGTCTGTGTATCTGTCTGTCTGTGTCTGTCTGTCTGTCTGTCTGTCTGTCTCTCTCTCTCTCTCTCTCTGTGACTGTCTGTCTGTCTGTGTCTGTCTGTATATCTGTCTCTCCCTTTCTCTCTCTCTCTCTCTCTCTCTCTCTCTCTCTCTCTCTCTCTCTCTCTCTCTCTCTCTCTCTCTCTCTCTCTCTCTCTCTCTCTCTCTCTCTCTCTCTCTCTCTCTCTCTCTCTCTGGCTGTGTCTGTCTGTCTCTCTGTCTGTCTGTATATCTCTCTCTCTCCCAGCGGTGTAAGGACAAGCTGAACTCCCTGGCCATCTCGGTGATGAACATGTGGCCGGGGGTGAAGCTGAGGGTGACGGAGGGCTGGGATGAGGACGGCGGCCACTCGGAGGACTCCCTGCACTACGAGGGCCGCGCCGTCGACATCACCACCTCCGACAGGTAACACGCCACCGAAACACACGCTAAAAACCAGGGCTTGAAAACAAAATTATTTTTCAATCGTTCCGCTCCGAACGGAACCGGTATATTTAACGTTTTTGTTCTTGCGTTCCGCCACCAACATATCGTTCCTGAACCGGTTCGGAACGTAAAATAACGTTTGTTCTTAATCTTAACGTTCCGGCAGTGTTAATGGGCCTAGTCTATTTTTGTGGTTGATACCTTACAATAGACCATAATAGTTATTGGTATATAACCAGGGTGGTGGTGGGAATTTGTGACAGCTGAGCTTAGCGGGCGGCGAAGTGAACGCGGCAACCGGATTTTTTTTTTTTTCATGAAATAGGCTTTGCTTTGCTTTTGTGAAATTTTATAGGCTATATAGAGAACGAAAAAAACACGTTATTAACCGGTTTTGGGGATTTCAGAATAACGTTTCTGTTCCGGAACAGTTGAAGACCATTTGGTTTTCGTTTCCGTTTCCGTTCCTCGTAAAATTCCGTTCGTTTTCGGTTTTCGTTTTCGTTCCTTGAACCGGTTCGGAGCCCTGCTAAAAACACACATTCAATCATACGTTTCATGTATGTGTGTAAAATTGGTGGGGTTATTGTGTTGATGTGTTCTTCCTCACGGAGCGATTTCTACATTGTGAGTGTGTGCGGCGCTGCTTCTGTGCTTAAAGGTGGTTTATGTTTTTTGTGTGGTTTGTTTGGTTTATGACGCACAGGGACAAAGACAAGTACGCCATGCTGGCTCGCCTGGCCGTGGAGGCGGGCTTCGACTGGGTTTACTACGAGTCCAAAGGCCACATCCACTGCAGCGTCAAGTCCGGTGAGAGACTGACATCATGACCCCTGTGTTTACCCCCTTGATGTGTGTGTGTGTGTGTGTGGGTGTGTGTGGGTGTGTGTGGGTGTGTTGCGTGTGTTTTGTGTGATGTGTGTTGCGTGTGTGTTTTGTGTGATGTGTGTGTGTGTTGCGTGTGTGGGTGTTTTGTGTGTGTGTGTGTGTGTGTGTGTTTTGTGTGTGTGTGTGCTGTGTGTGTGTGTGTGTCTGCTGCTGTGTGTGTGTGTACTTGTGTGACCTGTGAACTGTCTTTAACACGTGAGACGCCACACTTTAGATGTTATTAGCTTTGTTTTGGGACAGTAATGCGGCAGTCTGTGTGTGTGTGTGTGTGTGTGTGTGTGTGTGTGTGTGTTTGCATGTGTTAGTGCGTTTGTGATTGTGTGTGTGTGGTTGCGCACTTGGATGCTTGTGTGTGTGTGTGTGTGTGTGTGTGTTTGCGTGTGTGGTTACTTGAGAGTGTGTGTGTGTGGTTACTTGAGTGTCTGTGCGTGTGTGTGGTTACTTCAGTGTGTGTATGTGTGTGTGTGTGTGTGTGCATACTTGTCCTTCATGTGTGTGTAGTCTGCAGGGACCAATCAATTCAGGGTGTGCACCTGCGGCCGTTGCTTCGAGTCAGTCTCCCTTGGCCCAGTGTCACGAGGACTGCGTGTGTGTGTGTGTGTGTGTGTGTGTGTGACTGAACTGTATGTACCACATCTATGTCACACTAGGGACCCTCCACAGGGGGGGGGGGGGGCATGCTACCAGCTCCTTTAATGGTGGTTTCCTACTTCTCCATTCTTAACCGAGAGTCGAGACATAGAAATCGAGCGACGCGACCCCTTGTCGAAAACAATAACCTGTATGTGCGGCGCGTTTGTGTTGGACCGGACCCCCCCCCCCCCACCCCCCACCCCCCCCCCCTCACTGTGAATCCATATTCAGGAAAAAACCAAACCTCTCCATCGCACCGTGACCGGACTCTATCTGCCGTCGCTGCAGCCGTCTCGAAACAAGACGCGCTTTCCACTACGTTCACTGTCAACGTATGCTTTTGGCGACTGGGTTGCGGGGAGATACTGTGTGTGCCGTTTCGTTCGCTTGGCGCACGAGCGAGTCGAACGCGTGTTTCGTTCTATTTGTAAGGAGATAGTTACGCCGATAATACATACGTTCTCAGGGAGAGGTCTGTCATTAAAGATGGCTTTTCGGGCCGGCCGATGCGCAGATAAAATGAACCTTTCGGCCGCGTGTAATACACCCCCAACGGTCTGTTGCTAATACTGAGTATTCGGGCCAATACCGAGTCTTTAGTCAATTCAGAAAACGCTGGAGTGGCCGTGAGGAGATAATGTGATTATAATGTGCGGAGTGCACAGTTCAGTCGTTCACCGGTGAGCGCTTCATATGCGCTACGAGGTTTCGTGAGAATCGCATCCGATTATTTTAGTCTGTGAGAGCGGCCTTCCCCCGTTCAGACGTACAATGATCACAAAGTTTGTTAACTTCTTAGCCGGGCACAGCAACACACACACGCACACACACGCACACACACGCAGAGGCACGCATGCACAGAAAAAGAGTCAAGACAGATCTTGTTAATGTTTCCCATTTGAAGTGGCTGACAGTGATTATCTGACCGGGTATGTACAGCCCTGCTTCTCGTCTAGCCGCTCGCCGCAGTTTTTTAAGGATCACAGACCGTTTCATGCCAACTGCGAGCGAGCGCTTGGCCCATTTGAGGAATGATTAACCCGGCGAAGCTATATGTTGAACCGTTGCTTTCGCCCCTGCGAGGTTTCTCGCTCAGATCCCTCCGATCTCTTATCTCGGTCCTATTAAACCCCCAGCGCCTCTGCCGGTCCTCAGAACGGCGCACACACACGCCTTGGATAAATATTTGCAGGCCTTACGACTTCTTTGCTCGCCCCCTCGCTGACTCTTTTTCTCTTGCACACAAACACACGCGCGCACGTGCACACACACAAACGCACTTTCACGCACACGCACACAAACGCACACACACACACGCACACGCACACGCACACACACGCACACTTCTATTCTACTCCATACCTCCCACTCCTAAATTGCAACACTATCATTATACTAATATACTAATGATAGTGATGTGGAGTGATGTCATACTGAGACCCACATGGGGTGGGTTGCCATGTCAACCCGGGAAGGGTTTTCGTAGACCCCTTCACCCAGAAACACTGTGTCGCCATTGACCCAGTATCTAGTCCTGTGGGCCGGTGTACTTTCCTCTCTCTCTCTCTCTGACCCCCGGGGCTACGGTCTAGCCCTGCTGATACCATCAGCTAGTTATCCATTAGCCCTGGCTAACTTACCTTACCGCGGCGGCGGCTACGTCTCACTACTTCTTAAAGGGCACACGGGAGAAAATAAACAATTGTGGAGTGCTTCGTTGAACGGCACAGGAGCGTTTGTATATAGCTTGGCTGTGTTCGGCACGCCGCTGGATCCCCTGACATGTCTCCATGCCCGAATGGTTTTTGACAAATTAGACAGAAGCCGTAGGAGGATGAATCAGCATGAGTGTGCAAAGTGGATCGGAGTGACTTTTGGCTACTGGCAGCCGCGATGTAGAAATAACCTAAAAGGAAAGGGCAGATCTGATATCGCCCATTGTTCAGATTCCTAAGCCCACGGCTATGACATCATTCACATTTTTCCAAACAAGCCTCACCAGAAAATGATTGATGAAAGGAGCAACACGTAGCTGTTGCAGTCAGAAGAAATCCATATTCACTGAAAACGGTTTCATATTTTCCTGTGACCTTTCCAGGGACACTTTCCAGTGAAAAGGAACAAGCAAACATTTTAATTCATGCAACCATGAACCCAAATTCTTTCACAAGAAGGTTTTTGTGGGGTCGGAAAATTGTTGATTGCAGGGTGGGTGTGTACCTGCTGCCTTTCCTGAGTTAGTCTCTCTCTTTGCCGTAAGCCTTACATTCGCGATGGAAGTGATTGATTGATTGATTCCCGGTAATTTAAATGTGTATCAACAAAATAAATATCCATTAGTTCAAAAAATATAAGCAGTTGCAGTCGGAAATGTCCAGGTAAAGGCCTCAACAAGCTTCTGTGTGATTTGTCCAAATCGATGACGCAGGCCTAGACAAAGAAATGTAAGTTTGCAATCGCGGTAACCCTCCTTAAAGAGTTTAGTCTGTGATGTAAGAATGTATGATGTAAGATGTAGAATGTTTTCCATTTCTGAATAGTTTTCGATAAGGAAAGAAGCACAAAACACAGAACTAAAGAAATACGGCAGGAGGTGCAATGCGCACGGCGTGGCATCTTTACTGGTTTTCCCTTTGTAAAGCGGTTTATGTTCTTTTTTAGTATCCCTCTATACATGTTATCCTATATACCGCTGACCCACAAAGATAAACTTGGCCTTCAGTCAGTGGCCAGCATGATACAGACCCCCCCAGCCACCTCCAATAACCTGCACAAAGCATCGTAAACGCTGTGGTGACACTGCCCTTTGGTTCCACTGGAAACACAAAGGAGTGATGTTGGAAAAGCATCCATGGCAGATAATGGCAATGGTAATAATTTGTGGTGGGCATAGATTAATTTGTTTAATCTAGATTAATCTCACTGTAATCTTGGAATTAATCTAGATTAAAATGGCTCATTTGAATTATGTCGAAGGCATTCATAATATGTGTGTGCTACCTAAATAATGACTAAAAGTAAGTCTGCGCGATCGTAACCCACCCCAGACCTACGACCGACGGGGGGGGGGGGGGGGGGGGGGGGGGCGCGATCGTACGTAACCCATCCCGGACCTACGACTGACGGGGGGGGGGGGGGGGGCGCCGGGCAGAAGACGCAGCCGTTCCGCAGCGCAGCCGTTCCGCGGCGCTTACCTTCCTTGGTGGAAATCCGGTATAGACCCAGCTCCCAACCCAACTTTGAGAATAGATTAATGGCGATAATTTTTTTATCGCGCGATAAGAGTCTCGCGTTATCGCAGCGCGTTAACGCCGATAACGGCCCACCACTAGTAATAATATTATCATGTTTAAAACAAAAGAAAAGCTTAGGATCTGTACATCCATAAACTGTAAAAAACTGAAAATGACCCCGCGCTACTTAAGCCCCAAAACACCAGCACCTGTCACATATGTCTTATATGATCTGATGCCATTATGTCACTATTACTAAAATAAGACCATAAGATCATTTAGAGAAAACAGGTGTAAAACACATCTTTGTTTTTGCCAGTCTCCGCCAATCAATGTCCTGCTCTGCTCCGAACTGGAGCTGCGTTGTTTCCTGCGAGCAAATACATTTGTTCTTAGTTCGGTTAGGATCTCAGGGTATTATGTATTTGAGAGGTTCCCATTGACAGTTTTATTTCATTCAAAAGTTATGAAGGATTGCATATGAATGACTTTTGGCCATAGACCACTACGAGGCGGCCATTCAATTCCCGCCCTCAATGTGCCAAATTTGGACCGTTTCCTCTGCTGGTTGCAAAATGGTGGCAGAAAACGGCAGCCGTAGATTTCGTCCCCAATGGTTGACGTCACGGATGCTGCGTCCGTATTTCCTACAGTCTATGTTTCTAACAAACAGTTCAAACAGTTCGAACATAAATCTAGTTTTCGCATTATTTCTTCACCTACTTCCTAGATAGCATCTCCGAATTTTAAAAAAGAGACAAAGGACAATAATGACCTTCCACCTTCCCTTCTCCACCCTTCCAGAACATTCTGTGGCGGCAAAAACTGGCGGCTGTTTCCCGGGTAACGCCCAGGTCCTCCTCGAGGGCGGGGCTACCAAGCAGCTGCGCGACGTTCTGCCCGGCGACAGCGTGCTGGCGTCCTCCGCGGCCGACGGCAGCGGCGCGCTCCTCTTCAGCCCCGTCCTGTCCTTCCTGGACCGCCGGCCCGCCGCCGTCAAGACCTTCTACGTGATCCGGACGGCGGCGGGGCTCAGCATCACCCTCACCGCCGCGCACCTCATCTACGTCTCGGACGGGAACTGCACTGACGCGCCGCTCCCCGCCGCCGCCGCCGCCTCGTCTGGACCCGGGTCAGGTAGCCCGAGGACGGTGTTCGCCAGCGAGGTGCGGCCGGGACAGTGCGTGCTGACGTGGCGGCGCGGCGCCGCCGTCACGCCCTCGGGGGTGACCGCCGTGGGGGTGCGGCGCGGCAGGGGCCTGTACGCGCCGCTGACCCTGCACGGCTCGCTGGTGGTGGACGGGGTGCTGGCGTCCTGCTACGCCGCCGTGGACCAGCCCCGCCTGGCTCACTGGGCGCTGGCCCCGCTCAGACTCGTCCACCGCCTGCTGGGGCCCGCCGGGCCGCAGACGGACGGGCTGCACTGGTACCCCTGGGTCCTGCAGCGGCTGGGCCGACTGCTGCTGGACCCCGGACATTTTCACCCCTGGGGGATCGAGGGATAAGCCGCGTCGTTGCGTAACTTGTGGATACATTGCGTCACTTAATCTATAAATTCCTCCCAACTCCCCTGTCCGTCCATTTTGTATTCCTCTCGAAGTGAGTTTTTTTCCGGTCCTTTTCGTTACTTTGTGTTGCTTTTTACTGCTGCCGACAGCCTATTAAGTATTCATATTATTTATGATTGATTTGAGACGTCCGTCTGGAATCTATTTGCTGCATACATGAGGTTAAATTGTGCTTAAATGTCGGTGAAACACTCGGGACTGTAGTGAAGGAACAAGGAACAAGTTAGCAAAGTATTTCCCTGAAGAAGCAATGGGGAGGAAAATAATCAATTTTAATCATTCACTCATACTGTAATTAATAACAATGTTGATCATTAACATTTCTGTGGATCACACCGAGGCACGGTGGCAGAATAACTGTTGGCAGCATAGGGGGCACAGATCCAAGATGGAGATAACCGGAGACCAAAGTGATGAAATCTAGGTTGAATATGATCATTAAAGATTGATTTTGACATTGATTCGCGCCCAGGGTATTGGCAGCTCCTTGTAATGTCCATCACTAAAAGGTGAGGTGAGTTTGAACCCTGATGTCTGGAGTCTCCCTGTAGACATCCTTGAGCAAGATGCCTAACCCCATACCTGCTCAGTAATTATCTGCATCTGAACTTACTGTAAGTTGCTTTGGATAAAAGTGCCTGGTAAATGACTCAGAAAATGGTGCAAGTCAGACTTCAGTTGTACAGGATTCATCAGATCAGACCTGTATGGCCGCAAGTTTAAACTCTGGCACACTTCAGGGCAGCCTACAATAGCGTGTATCTTGCTTGCGCTATTGGATGTATACATGTATGTACATGTAACCACCTGATTTCACAGTATGCTCTGCTCATAGAAGTGCAGTACTCTGACTTTAGCTATTTGGTTTGTTTGCAATGGACATTTTTGCTATCTGCTATGGGTCTTATTCACCTATAGCGGCCATCTTGGTGCCATCTAAATGCTGAGTGATGATCAGTTCCCCCACCAAGATGGCCGCTAGGTGAATGAGGCCCATTGGGTGCTGTAAGGAATTTCCTGTTGTGTGTCCTTAATATAGGTCATATGTCGGGTAATACACACATATTACGCTATACATTTTAACATGTGGTGAAGTAATGTAGAGCTACGATCATGTCTGTCACTGTATTTAAGTTTTAACAAACCTGTCACCTATTTAAATCTGTTCCTATCATTTATGCAGTATAAACAATGTATCATTCATTCAGGTATTTAATTTGTTAAGAGTGGACATATTGCCAAATATATATATATATATATATATATATATATATATATATATATATATATATATAGTTACCAGTTCATTTTCTAGTCACTTCAGCTATCTGAAGAGCTACTGTATTAGGCAACATCTAAGAACTCAGAATAGTTTCCTTTAATATTAATATTAAATTGTATTGAATTGAAGAAACTGCATTGCCAGTCGTCAGTGAACATGCTTTCTTTCCAGTATCCTTTGTTTAAGCACGACATCTTTCCCGGTTTCTTTACCAAACTTAATCCTTAAACGTTTGGAGACAAAATGGTTCAGAAAGACATGTTTTTTTGGGGGGTTTTGTTTTTAAATCCAGCAAAAGTATCTGGTGAGTTTCTCTCTGTATTCGCACTATGTGTGCTAAGATATGTCAAATATGTATATTGAGCTACGTTGTTTGGAAGTATTTAAAGTTCTATTTTTAGTAAAGGATGTAAATGTATTTTATGTTATTTTGACAATCCTCTGTATATAGATTGTATTTTAAACATAAAGTTGTTGTTTGTAAAATAAACCAAACCATGTTTGATTTTTTAACCCAAGATCGACAAACTTTAGCTGATCGAGACACCGTCGCTATTCAAGCTCGACATTTTTAAAACAAAAAACGAAAGAAGAAAAGTTACTTCTCCTTTTTTGCGTTGATAGGTCATCCGTCACAAAATGATTAACCCTCACCTTGCCCACAAACCTTTTTTTTTTTGGTGTGGTCCATTTGCTCCACACTAGTCTGATGGTTGAAGTGATGGCACGTACCAACCTTGTGGTTAGAGGGGGGTGGGCTGTCAGGCTTCAGGACCATGGACAGCAGCACACAGCCACACTCATCCCGTTCATTCAGCCTTTCTTTCTTTGTGGACCATTTGATTTATCGTCGACATCTCCCCCTGCCGGCCGCTTTGAGAAGACAGTTTAAAATTATTATTTTCCTTTGATGCCTCCTTTAGTCAGAAGTTTTTCCGTGGAAAAAAAGAGAGCATACTGCGAGATTTCTAAGTAATATGTTTATTATTATCGGTCAGTTAAGTACAGGAAAAGTCTGTCGTCTGATCCCACAGTTCAGCACAGACAGGCAGACGGTCGGAGGCCCAGGTCAAGTTTTCTACATTTTTAAACATCTGAAGGGACGAGTGTGTCGCATGTGTCCTCCGCTCTGCAGTTTTTGTTTTTACGCACATCATTTGCAACCATCATATGAAAATTAACCATCATATGAAAATTAAACAATTGCGCACCTCGATGCACCTCAATTTTGCCTTTTTTTTTCTTTTTCTGAAAACATGTCTTGGGGAAAAAAATCTGCCTCTCGAGAGTCTTGGGTCCATTATCTCAACAGTTGTAGTCAACAGGAGTTTGGGTCAGAACAGATTGGCAGCATTGTGAGGAAAGGTAAGACGAGGGGGCAACGAGGGGTAGCAGAGGGGTATTGGAGTGAAACAACAGCATGTTTAATCCACAATCCTTATCCAGAAAGACCCCCCCCCCCCCCCCCCCCCCCCCCCCCCCCCCCACCGCCCACTACCATCCCACTGGGTCAGGATCTTAAACCCAGACACATACAATATATTCTCCGGTGATGCAGGTGTTTAAGGTCCCACACGTTGTACCCACAGGGTGTGTGTGTGTGTGTGTGTGTGTAGGGGGGGGCGTTCATAATGCTGCCAACGCATTATCCTCCAAGTGTCGGGGTGGGAGGGGGGGATGGGGGGGGGGGGGGGCAGAGGTTCATCATCACACAACACGTGGGGAGTCTCGGCATGCGCACACTAACTCACATACAGATATGAATGTCTCTATAGAATATGTATATCTGTCGTCGCAGATTGGCAAAGTTTACACGTTTACACACACAACAACGAATGCACAATAACACGTCGAGATGAATACCGGCCATTGGACACGTGACCCAGATACTCGGTCCGGGCCTTTTTAGCGGCTCCTGTAAAATGGACCAGCAGCACCATCGCCGCGGCGATAGGGGTCCGGATTAAGAACCTTCCCGCCTAATAGATAAATAACGTATTTTTTCTCTTCAACACAACGTACTCGCTCCCCATCACTCATCATCAGTCGAAAAAAACCAAACACACACACACACACACACACACACACGCACGCAGAGTAAGCACATAATTCACACCCTTAGTAAATTCCAATAACATTTGAATAGGACTCATATCAAACTCTCGAGTGATTGAATGGAGAAATAAAAAGTGTGAAAGGCTACTGTAGTTGTAACTGCCTCAGTGTTGTTAGCCACAAACCACACAGGGGGTACAAAACACTCCAGCACACATCTGGTTGGCAATTCCATTGACATAGATTGCATTATTAGACTATATAGTATATATCATTATAGTTTGGCAGCATACAAAAATAAAAAGAGTCGCTCTGATGCATATTCAATATCACCTGGATTACATAGTTATGTGGACGCTATGCAAACTAGATAAACTTTTTTTTGTCTTCTTTTCGGCACATTTCATTAAAATAATTAGGACTGGCTCAGTTTTTGTTGCAATAAGGTACAACTGTTTGACCTACATATAGATATTACGCTGCAATTAGCCTATTCCCATTAGGCTGTTAGTGTAGTGACTACTCGTCTAGGATTACTAATGCTTTATAGAATATCATTTAATTTAATTTAATAGAATTCTGTGTGATATAATTTTTGGAGAATTAAAAATGTTATATTTTAAAATCAGAAAAAGTGCAAGATTAAAAATATTATATTAGATGTCCTCTGGTCATTTCCAGACTGTATAGGTCTGGATTGACGTTAATAGGGGGTTGGATTCTGGTGATCTCTGATATCACTTTAATCTCTAAACTGTTGATTGATTGGACCAACAGAGTTGTGGTTCTTCCTACAAGCTAAACTAATAATAATAATAATAATAATAATAATAATAATAATAATAATAATAATCATTAAGGCCGTATATCACAGTAACATCTAAAATGGGGAAAAGTTAACAGCAACGCAACAGTAACCAGAATCTAAACAGGTTAGGGGAAATCACCACAGCTAACATCAGATAGCTAATCCACAAACACAGTAGTCATGTTTAAAGGTGCAGTGTGTAGAATTGAGTGGCATCTAGCGGAACGGACTTGGCAGAAATGTAATATAATATTCATGAGTAGGTTTTAATTAGTGTATAACCCCATGAAAAAAATAATCATTGTGTTGCCATTACCTTAGAATAAGCCCTTAATATCTGCATAGGGAGCGGGTCCTCTTCCACGGAGGCCGCCATGTTGCACCGCCATGTTTCTACAGTAGCCCAGAATGGACAAACGGCTCCTGAGAGGGTGCGTTTTTAATTTTGAATCATAATCGCTATCTTACTTGTAAGTGATGACCTTTAGTTTTACAGACTAAATAACTAAATACAATGTATAAATCTATCAAGGAACCTCAACACTTGACACTTGGCTACTCGATGCTGTCGTAGACGAGGACATTTTGGAAGTACCTACTGGCACCTTACAGGCCACCGTAGCTTCAGTACCTACTGGTACCTTACAGGCCAGTACAGACCACCGTAGCTTCAGTACCTACTGGTACCTTACAGGCCACCGTAGCTTCAGTACCTACTGGTACCTTACAGGCCACCGTAGCTTCAGTACCTACTGGTACCTTACAGGCCACCGTAGCTTCAGTACCTACTGGTACCTTACAGACCAGTACAGACCACCGTAGCTTCAGTACCTACTGGTACCTTACAGACCACCATAGCTTCAGTACCTACTGGTACCTTACAGACCACCATAGCAACCTCACCACAAGATGCCACTAAATCCTACACACTGCACCTTTAAGGGAGGAATGACCTGGACTGTCCTTGTCCTAAGAACCACATGGGTTAGCGCTTTGGGAGAGAGGGGGGACAACCACACCTCATGTCAATATTATATTCCTCTGAGGTTGGGTTTCTTACGGCCAAAAACGACAAGACGGATTAAACGACCCACGCCTTGACAAAACTTGTACATCGTGTACATAACTGGCCTCTGCATAAGTACAACATTGTTACAGCGGTAAAAGCTGTACTGTGATATCGCGAAAACACAATAAATGGTGTAGCCCAAATCCACAGCAAAGGATCTGATTGAATACAGTGTGTATGTGTGTGTGTGTGTGTGTGTGTATGTGTGTGTGTGTGTGCGTGTGTGTGGGGTTAATTGCACTGACTTTGATACCCGTCGCCAAGGTGACTGTAACATGCTTGTTTTCTGATGATTTGCAAAAGGACGATTTCTGTTAGTAATGCTGGTTGGTGATTGGTTAACCAGAGGAATCACAATAACTTGATACAGCTGATGGCTGAACTTCATTTACTCCATTAATATTTGTATTGATAAGTATTTAAAAAATATCTTAGTCTGCCGGATATATATGTATATATATATATATATATATATATATATATATATATATATATATATATATATATTGTATATTGCAGAGACCAAGTTTGCCAACCGTCAAGGAAGGATTCAGGCGTCAATGTTGCCGGGAAGCTATTTGGTAATATTTGGTAATATTGTACAGATTTTAATCTGACCAATCCTTAATTAAGATTGAATCTAACAAAGTCAACTGTAACTTCAATTCATTGAAGTCATCTTTTGTTTCGTATCCGTCCAAAACGTAAAACGTCAGTTGAACCCTTTGTGATGGAGAATAGCACACCGATAAAGAGTTGCCCTTCCACAGCGGATGAACAATGCTGTCATTTTTTCTCAAATGAAAACCAAACAGGAAAACAAAACTAAAACCAAGGGAATGTCCACGTTTCTCATGTACCAGAGCTCGGCACCAAAGGCTTACTGACACAAACCGCTTGTATGGCCATTTAAGTCCTAACAGATAAACATCAGGAGAGGTGACAGGAGGGATGGGAGGAAGGTCGGAGGAACCGATAGAAGGAAGGTTGCGGAGGAGCTTCTTATCTCTTGCTTCACAGCCTCTGGGTGAAGTTCTCTGGGAACACCTGGAGAACAGCGCTTACATTTAGTACGCAGCGAAGGTGAACTTCAAAACATGACTTCATGACTTAAAGTCAAACAACGAACCCCTTTAGTGGCGTTGTCTCTGCTCTGAAGCCATTCGTGCTGCTTCATTCCCATCAGCCAGCCATCATCCTGAAACACACACACACACACACAATTACCTGTGCGGCATTGGCTACATCTGTGTGTGTATCCAATATTGGTTGTAATGGTGGTGTGTGTGTGTGTGTGTGTGTGTGTACCTGTTCCTCCGGGTTGGTGAAGGTGATCACTAGCACCACGTCTCCCGCCTTCATCTCCAGCTCATCAGAGTCGTTAGCGGCGTAGTCGTGCATCACCTGGACCTGCAGGTTCACCGCACAAAACATTACATAGAGTACACATAATGTTATGTTACATTACAGTACACATTGCTATAGAATACACACATAACAGTACATTACATATTTTCTAATTCAATGAAAATGACACATTACATAACATTTCTTTCATTTACTCTGCAGGGTAAAGAAAAAATAAATACTGTAATCAAACATAATTATTCAAATAAAATACTTCTCAAATTCATGAAATGCACACATTACAACACATTTCCATATTGGTATACACAGTGAGTGTGTGAGGTCACCTTGAACAGGAAGCCCGGCGGCAGGTCCTGGGACTCTGACGGCGCCTCCGCCGGCTCGGGAGCCACCACAGGTGTCTGCACAGACCACACAGGGATTAGGATCCTATAGTATAGCAGCGGTCCTCAACCGGTCTCGCCTCAGGACCCCACGTGTGTCATTAGTCATCAAGTCACAACCCAGAAGTAAAACATGTATGTACCAATATTGCAGTAATCAACGATGCCTTCATGTACTGTTTAAAGCAGTGAACAAAAAGCTGCAACAATTGGAGCTAAAGTTAATGAAATAGTAAGCCATTGAAACATGAGTTAACACTGAAACATTAGCTAAGTCATGGGCTTCTTTCTAAAGATTAAGGTTTGGCATATGGTCTGCGACCCACTTATGGGTTGCAACCCACCAGTAACTCGTAGAAGTAAGTAAAATTCCTTTTTAACATTATTATTGTAAAGGCTTAATTTCCATAGCAGGGTAAAAAACAAATAATACATTAACCAAAATAATTGAATTCAATAGAAAAACAGAATTACATATATATATAAAGTAAAAAAACGAGTCTCTTGAATCCGCTATCACCACAGTATTAAATAAACAGGACGGTACATTTTCTCTATAACTGAATAACTGAAGTTTTTGTTGATAAGAAAGACGTTTGCCGTATTTCTGACAGGATTTGGTAAAAGTTCAATTTATGTCACACGTTGTAGATCTATTGCGTCCAGAGGCATTTTGGTCTGCCCCCGTTTGATAACGCTCCTTGGAAATCGAAAATCAACTGAGAGGTTCCAGACTGATCCGCATTTGCTAATTGGCTTGGCCATGCCAGGTTACCCCAAACGTGTAACTTAATAACAAGTTGTTAATTATTAAAGGCTCACCTCTTCGGCGGCCGGCTCCTCTACTGCTACAGCTGCTGCTTCTGGAGCCGCAGCTGATTCACTCTGATACAAACACAAGAAGCACAGTCAGGGAGAGAGAGACACCGGGACACAGAGAGAGAGGGACAGAGAGAGAGAGAGAGAGAGAGAGAGAGAGAGAGAGAGAGAGAGAGACATGGAGAGAGAGAGAGAGAGAGAGAGAGAGAGACATGGAGAGAGAGAGAGAGAGAGAGAGAGAGAGAGCGAGAGAGAGAGAGCATTAAAGACAGACAGGGAGTACAAGTAAGACAATGCTGTAATAAACAGACAAGTAGAAAAAAGACGTCACTAGAGACACAACGGCGAACGGATAAAGCTTCACACGGATACCAAAAACTGTGGTGAAACCAAGAAGGCCAGTTAGGCTCAGACACAATCTCACGGTTCAAACCACAGCCGCTGTGCAGCGCCACGCTACAACACCGAAACACACACACATTACTGTAACTGCACTCCTATGTGTTGCAGTCGCAGTCGCAGTACAACCACTGCTCCAGAAAAAAACAGTAAAAAATAAGATACAACACAATCCTCCTCTGGGTTCACAGTACCCCAACCATACCAACTTTCTCTGTTCTGGAGCGGATGCATCTGTCTCCCCCCCCCGGCGCCAGATGCATCCCACCACATCTGCTCAACCTCCCCCACACTTGAGGACCTCCTCAAGTGTCTGCGCATCATCGCCGCTTTTGCTTTCTGCATCTTCCGGATGCATAAGACCTCGTCCCGCGTTACCTGGCCCTCCTCATCACCGCAGGGGGCTTCGGACGCTGGCTCTTCGGTCTCCGGGGTCTCCTCTTGCGGGGCGGCCTCGGGAGAAGAAGCCGGGGCTTCGCCGTCTTCTCCTCCTCCTCCTCCTCCTCCTCCGGGGGGGGAGACCACCACGCTGACGGGCTTGGACCCGTCGTCCCCCCAGCCCTCCTGGGCCGCGGCCACCGGGTCGTAGCGGACGGGCTTGGACCCGTCGTCCCCCCAGCCCTCCTGGGCCGCGGCCACCGGGTCGTAGCGGACGGGCTTGGACCCGTCGTCGCCCCAACCCTCCTGGGCCGCGGCCACCGGGTCGTAGCGGACGGGCTTGGACCCGTCGTCGCCCCACTCCTCCTGGGCCGTGGCCACCGGGTCGTAGCGGACGGGCTCCTCTTTCTCCCGGGAGCCACTGTCCTCCTCATGCTGGGTCGGTGGTCAAAAGGGTGGGTGGGGGGGGTGGGGGGGGGGGTTCGGATTTTAAAAAAGGGGTGAGGGGGTGGTGGGTGTTCAGAGGTTAGGCGTAGAGACGGCGGGTTTCGGAGGGAGCGAGGAGAGGGAGAAGAGAAGAGAGAGGGGGGGAGGTTTGTTTGCGTTAGCAAGTGATGTAATGTGAGGTGCGGGGGTTCAATGGAAGATTGAATTGTGTGTGTGTGTGTGTGTGTGTGTGTGGGGGGGGGGGGTTCGGTTGTGGGCAGAAGGGGTATAGGGAGGGTGTATGTCGTGGGTCAACATTCATAGAGGTGTTTATAAAATAATGAAATTATGAAATAAATAGATTAAGGGTTACTCTGTTTTGGACACCCTTATGATAGGACTTTTGAAAGGGTGTAGAACGAAGGTTTGAGGTTCAGAGGTCACAAATAGCATGTGTGTGTGTGTGGGGGGGTGTGAGTGTGTGTGGGTGTGTGTGTGGGGGCGGGAGGGGCTGAATAAGAGCAATAATTGTCAATTAAGAAAGATAATGTGCCCAGAAAATGAACGACCACAAACGATGCTGTGGAAGCACATGGGAGGCGTTCCACAGCAGTACGTCGTTTTCAAATCACAGATTACTGAAGAACAAGAAGATGATTGCCGGAGAGAGGGTTCAAATGAAAAATGATTGAAAAAAAAAAGGCAATTCGGGGAAGAAAAGGAAAAAAAAAAGAATAAGCTGGCAGACTTTTCCATCAGAAGATAGACGCTGGGTCCTCTGTGTTTACTTGGCAGGCATGGCACATTTCCCCAGTTATGTTATTTTCGGATGGAGAAGAAGGCGGGTTCCTTGTAAGAGGTAGAGGTGCCTATTGAGTTTCACAAGCTTTGCATACCATAGTTAGTTATAGACACATCTCTCTTACATGGAAAAGGAATGGAAAGAAAAGGGGTTAGTTGATGGCTTGATGGACAACCTCAACAAAACCGCTCGGGTGAAGTTGCTGAGGCGCTATGGGGGTGAGTTTGTTCAGTTAGGTCTGTTTGAGGCCGACGTTTCTTATCGACAACACTACAAACTTCTGCTTTCGCTTGCGTTAAAGGATGCCCTCGACATCCATCTTATCAGGGGGCCATTTTGTCCTAATCAGGGACTAGAGGAGAACCGAATGCGCTCTACTGCAAACGAACCCAACACTTACAGCAACTTCACCCGACCTCAAAAACAACAATCTTGTTGAGAAAGGTTCCCTGTGTGTCACATGTAACATGTTGCAACCATAGGAAGGAGAGATTTATTCTTCGTGGAACATGTTTACATACAGGGAATTGAGGGAAGAAAGGTTCAAAGATTTTGAGTTCAATTCAATTCCATAATTGTCGCGCGCGACACAATTTTTCACAATAAATGAATAAAATTAAAATAATAAAAACACATGTACTTTTTTTTTGTTGGTATAATGTATATATAGTATATGTCTGCAAACATTCCTCTGTAGACATGGAAGCCATATATACATGTCTAGCCCTCTACATATACAGCATACAGAGGAGGAAAATAACAAAATATAGAAAATAAGGTATTGTTTGAATGACATCATTCACGTTTGTTATTTTGCAAAAGAAAAAAAGTCAATGAAAAAGAGAATACGATAATAAAAATGTGTGTTCTGAAACTGAATTGCCTCCAACTATGCAAGGAATGCAACTAACTCCCAACCTCTATTTGTGCAGCAAAACAAGACCTGCCTCACGCAAAAAAAAACATTTGCTGTTGTCACTAGCAACGGTCCGACACAAAGACATTGCTTTATACGCACAAACAGAGTTGGGACAAACAGGCAACTACGGAAATGCACAAACACACACACACACGTCGCCATTTTGGAACTGGCTGTCCTGCTGTATTTTTTGTTTTCTGCATTTGCATCATGGGGCTTGAAGTCAATAAGATGTGTCGGGTTTATAGCTGCAGAAGTGTTGTCATAAGGCAGCAGGACAGACGTAGTTCCCTAATGGCTACAGACACAGCATGGTCCGGTTATATCACAAGCCACAGACTGATGATGACTATGAAGACGGAGGAAGAGGAGACTGTAAGGTCTGTAAGTGAGGATGATGAAGATGCTGCTTACCCATGAATCCCAGTTTGCATCCTGTGTAAAATAGAGGAAGGGATAGGACATTCGTTATTTCCATTCGCGGTCCAAAACAATATTTGACTTGATATAACCTGACCTGATTCAATAAGGTCCATGCTATCACCTAACCAGCCTGTGGTCATGTGTAGGAGCAAGCAACAGCTAGTTACACACCTTAATGTCATAAACAGTATTCTCAGAAGCATTGTCGCCGCACAGTAAAGCAGCGCAAAGCAGAACACACTTTTTCCAAATAATTAATATTTAGTTATATTATATTATTATTATTATTATTATTATTATTATTATTATTATTATTATACAACAGTTAGTTCCTACCGAGTCATTTGATAACAGCACTGGGACTTTTAACTATACATGTATCCCTCCGCTTTACAGCTGTTCTAGTAATAACCGTTAATTACATCGGTTCGATCGCTATCTATCAACGGACTCTTATTTCACCGGATGCACGATAAACCGAGACGTACGGATACATGTACACAATACAAAGCAGCTGGCCTGCGGTAACGCGTAGACCTACACAAAGGAGCAAGCTAGTGTGCAGGAAAATGTTGATGTGTTGCTAGGCAACAGTCCAGGCCAGTTGAGGAACTATTTGTGTAGGCGGAGCCAAATAAATGATTAAACAAACAAATCGCAATCTGTTGTCGCTTATTACTGTCAACTAATAAATGGCGCTTGTAGAGCGGTTGTATAAAAGCAATATCACACACAATACTATTAAAAAGAAATTAACCTTCTCTTCTCCCCTACGACCGAATCACAGCCGCGCTGATATCCAGTATAACAGCACTCCCTCTCGTGTGATATTGCAGTATTCATTTTCAATCAATTCCTACGTTTCACATATTCAGAAAACATTTCTCGAATGGGTTGAAAAGCACATTTGTACACACACACAAAAGCCACACACACAAAAAAAACAACACGCTTTACTTGAACACAGCAGCCTATCTATATATGCAGATTACCTTCGATTACTTATGGTGTGCATTAATGCTGCGTTCCAGGCAACCCGTAACTCGTAACTGATTTCACGACTTCATACTCACGACTCACGACTTGTTAGCGTTCCAGGCAAGTCACGACTAACAAAGTCGTAACTTCACTTACACAGCAGAGCTTGGATTTGACGTTAGCTGACGATTGATAGCTGATAGCGATTGAATAAACATAAACATACACTGTAGTACTCCACACTCGTATGTGTTTTGTTTTGATTACAATGTGCGGAATTACGTTACGTTGCCTATTCATGTCTATCTATGTATATTTTCTCACCGTTGGTCACCGGTGTCTGCGGAGCATCAGGGGAAGCCATTGTTGTTTACGTTCGTGACGTCAAAAAAACGAAACTGGGAGCACGTCGATCACACGCGAGTTCACGCGTCGTGAGTTACGGGTTTGACTGCCGTTCCAGAGCACTTTCACGGCTAGGAGGTCGTGAAGCCACGAGTTACGGGTTGCCTGGCAACGCGCCATAAGTATATGGGACGTGCGATAAATTGACCTGAGCGCTAGCAAAGCTCAACGGAAAAGTGTAAAAACCTGGAAAGCATTTTCAATACTAACATGAGCAATACCTCATTAATGTCCATGTAGCTCTAATTCCAGTATTCACATTTACGTTATACGGCCTGGACAGCCAGAATGATTTCTAGGCTCGCTCGGCTTAAACGCTTAAAATGTCCGATAGAAAACACAGAACCGTTAGCTAGCAAGTTAGCTAGCACAATTGTTTCCGAAGGGGAGTCATTCCGTACCGACACTGCATTGAAAGTCACAGCCACACCCGACACACGGATGCCCAGAGCAGCGAGGGAGTGAGCTACGCTAGTCTAGCATATCCATCATGCCGTCTTCACCCATTCACCTCAAGCAGAACCGTCAAGCGCTAGCCTAGCATCCGGTCATCATGCCACGGTTCGCCTGCTGTTCGGCGAACGGGTCGTAAAAGCAGAGCAAGGGTGGGGGAGGGGGGGGGGGGAGGGGGAGGGGGGGGGGAGGGGGAGGGGGAGGGGCACTGCAAACGTCCACATGCTTCGCCACAGAATTCATCCCGTATCCAGAATGGCTCGAGTCCGCTAGGAACGACTGCGCTGCCCTGCTCTGGTATCGTCTACTCTTGTCTGTCGGTTGTTACACGCATAGACATATATACGTAGACGCCTCATGACGTGATGGAACGTAACCCAGCGTCGCCGCCATATTGGTTGGGGGTCCTCACTCTAGTCTAGCATAGGAGTCAACGGGAGAGCAAGCTATGCCAGTATGTTGTGCAGCTTACGGCGCAGTATTGACACCAGATCGCGTGGGATTACCTTTAACAAGTAAGATTGAACAATAATTCTTATTATTTAAAAAAAAAATTAAAAAAATTAATTCGTCCTGTATCATAAATAAATCTCTGCCATTTGTAACAAACCAAACCGTGTGAAAATCCGGTAAAAATTCGGGGAGTTATGCTTATTATTGTAGTTGGGGATACACCTTCCTCCATAGAAATGAATGCACTGGGGGCGCACTGGGGACCCATCCAAGATGGCGGCCGCGCTGCTATGTCAGCTCTAACGGGCAGCGTCAGTCTATGAGGCGTCTATGTATATATGTCTATGGTTACACGGTGAAACGAGTTGTGTTTCCTGAATAACAGAAACATGAACTAGGTAACAGCCGTCAGTCGCTTTGGATGAAAATGTCTCCCAAGTGACAAAATGTAAAAAAAACTAGCGTTAGGGTTTTGGCCATGTTAGAGGCGGGCGATGATGCCGAGAATCAAACCCACGAGCTTAAGACTGGGATTCGACACACAAGCGAGCAGCCAGGGCTGTCGTTTCCTCGATACTGAATGAAGAGAGGCGGGACAAAGTAGTAAAGGAGTTTTCTGAATACAAAATGAGATTCTGTGGCAAGCGAGCGATTCTCCCCCGGTGTCGGGGTGTCTCTCTACGTTCGTGTCGTTCATGCCAAACATCCTCCACCTGCGCGGTCGTAGAGGAGACTTGGGTGGTGGCCGCATTGAGAGAGTCCAGGTCCATGTCCAGCAGGCTGTGCAATGCTGCGGGACGGTCAAACTGACAACAACAGGGGGACACCAGGAGCTGATTGGCTAACAGGTCAAAATAGGGGGGCGGGACAAATGCGCATAGTGAGTAGAAAAGAGCAGAAGAGAGTAGAGGAGAGGAGGGTAGGAGAGAGGAGAGGAGAGGAGAAGAGCAGAAAGGAGAGGAGGGTAGAAGAGAGGACATGAGAAGAGCAGAAAGGAGAGGAGAGGAGGGTGGAATAGAGGAGAGGAGAGGAGAGGAGGGGAGAAGAGAGGAGAGGAGAGGAGAGGTAAAAGAGAGGAGAGGAGAAGAGCAGAAAGGAGAGGAGGGTAGAAGAAAGGAGAGGAGAGGAGAAGAGCAGAAAGGAGAGTACAGCAGAGGAGAGGAGAAGAGAAGAGCAGAAAGGAGAGTAGAGGAGAGGAGAGGAGAAGAGAAGAGCAGAAAGGAGAGTAGAGGAGAGGAGGGTAGAAGAGAGAAGAGGAGAGGAGAAGAGCAGAAAGGAGAGTAGAGCAGAGGAGAGGAGAGGAGAACAGAAGAGCAGAAAGGAGAGTAGAGGGGAGGAGAGGAGAAGAGAAGAGCAGAAAGGAGAGTAGAGGAGAGGAGGGTAGAAGAGAGAAGAGGAGAGGAGAAGAGCAGAAAGGAGAGTAGAGCAGAGGAGAGGAGAGGAGAACAGAAGAGCAGAAAGGAGAGTAGAGGGGAGGAGAGGAGAAGAGAAGAGCAGAAAGGAGTAGAGGAGAGAAGAGTAGAGGAGAGGAGAGGAGAAGAGAAGAGCAGAAAGGAGAGTAGAGCTGAGGAGAGGAGAGGAGCGGAGAAGAGATAGGAAGATACAAAAAAAGAGGAGCGATACGAAGAGAAGTAAAGTGAAGCTAGGAGGAAAGAAAGGATATATGAGGATCTATTGGAGGGAACATGTAATAAAAAAAACAAGAAAATATGATAAGACATAAACACAAAAAAAGGAATTGCATAGATGTAGATAGACAAAAAAAAGCCAAAGAACAACAAAAAACAAGAATGAAGTTGAGTGTGGAACGAACAGAAAAGGAGGAAGATGAGGGTAAAAGGAGGAAGATGAGGGTGAAAGGAGGAAGATGAGGGTAAAAGGAGGAAGATACTAGCTAATAGGCTCTGACCTAAAGAGGAAAGAAGGGCACAGAGTTAGAGACACGCGCGGCCCACAGACCTGGGTGGGGGAGGTGATGCTGATGTCGGGCGTGGCCGCCGAGGCAAACAGGTTGATGATATTGTCCGTCTTCATGTCCTTGGAGGGCGTCACCTTCGGAGGCGGAGGCACTGCCGGTCTCAGCTGACAGGAAAGAGACAAGTACGTTAGCGGTTCAAGACTGCAACCATTTATTATATTATATATGTCATTTTTTTCCTATCGCACCGGTGCCAGTAGTATCAGGGATCTCCCCAAGCGACGTAATAGCGGCGCCGAGCCAATATGCTCATTTCCGTCGCCCCGCATTTAGTTGACGTCGTCGCTTTTCCCATTTCGAAAAATGGGAAAAGCGGTTTTTGAGCAGGCAGTTCTAGCGCAGCTGTGTGGCGGCGCCGGTGTGAGCGCTCTCATTGGACACGCGACCCGCTCCAGTTAAGTTCCAGTTAAGACACGCGGCTTTGAACGGTACATGGCGGTACTTCAAATGATCATAACACTAAAAAGGCGGTTTGTACGTCGTGCAAAGTTTCGATGAAATTGAACCGCAGCACTGGCGCTGTTCAAGAGCGTGTGACGAAAACACACACACACACACTATTCTGGATGACGGATCGCCAGAAACAGGGGAAAAAATTATCGTAACTGGATTATGTTACCAAATTACAGCCTTATTATTAGAAGGTAGAGCTTTTTGATAAAGGAGGAGGAGGAGGAGGAGGAGGAGGAGGAGGAGAGGTAAAAGAGAAAAAGAACTGGCGGTAAAAAAGTAAAAGACCGCCTTTGCAATAAAAATATTCTCCAATTTATTGAAAAAGTTAATATTTTCAAATGAATGTACACACAGATACCAATACTGCGACAAGGCGCCGAAAAAAGGGGCGCGACCAAATTTGTTAGGGTGCCACCATTAGAAAATGTGAGTCTTGAGCCCTGACATTGTCAGCGAAACACAGACACACAACCACAACAAAGCGTTGCTATGGGAGACCTAGTGACCAGTCGGCTGGCCGCCAGCTAGCGACAGAGAGCTAACTGGATGTGCGCACTTATGTTCTTCCCTCGTAAACGATTCCTCCGATTTAAGATCATATCTCATCTTAAAATGGAGAAAAACTGTTTTTTTTCCTGCATGTGTATTTACAGTGACAAAATATATACATGAATAAAATTGAAGTGTATGTGCTTGCGTGTGTGTGTGTGTGTGTGTGTGTGTGTGTGTGTGACTACCTTGGATGGAGACTTGGGTATAGGGGGAGGGCCTGCTGGCCTAAGAGTGTGATTAGATGGTTCTGGAGCACTGTGAGAGAGAGAGAGAGAGAGAGAGAGAGAGAGAGAGAGAGAGAGAGAGAGAGAGAGAGAGAGAAAGAGAGAGAGAGAGCAGAAACCCATTACAAACAACAAAGGTAGATCGACAAATAAATCGATTTGTCTTTTTTCTCTTTTTTCTCTCCATTCTCTCTCCAAACGGAGCCAGATCGTTAGAGGACAACTCAACTCAACAGGAAGGAAAGGGTGAAATAAAAAGTGACTATATTAGTGGGCATGCTCTACCAGAGGCCAAGCAAGCTCCGTCATGCAGGTCAGCGAACCCCCCCCCCCCCCTCCAACCCCCCCCCCCCCCCCCCCCCCCCACACCTATCATCCCAGCTCTCCGTCCCATGCAAGAGCTAAAGCCTCAACCCTAAGCTCAGAGCTGCGAGTAGACGCTGGAGATCCCCAGAGTTGCAACTATCTTTTTTTTTACAACAGCAGTAAATACTTGACCCAGTTCACCTTTACAGCTTCATGTTTTTCTTCATAGTATTAATATTTTATCATGAGGGACACAGCGAACAGGGCGGCGGCGGCGGCAGCTCCTGAGGTATAAAGCCGTACGTTTATTTACGGCCGCGGAGTTTGTTTGTTGCGAGCTCCAGTTGTTACGGCGGTTCGCCAGAATCGATTAAATTCAAGACTTTATTGCCATTTCAACTTGTTGACTGGGATTTGTGCCATTTCTCTATAAACCGCCACTTATCTCACATCTATGATATCTTACACACTACATCTTATCTCAAAGCTGCCATATCTGCAGCTCTTAAACGCCACAGTCAGCGCACTTCGCTAAGCGATGTTGTGGAAATAACGACAACACAATTTATCGATCTTCGCCAGGCCCTCTCCGAAAGCCCGGCCGGGGGGGCTGGTTGGGGGGTGACTGACATACGGACGGCCAGACAGACAGAGTCAGTTGGACAGACAGACGTTTGGACAGTGTTGCCACGGTTACATAGCAGTCGTTGCTGTTTACCTCCTGGGCGGTCCGGACGTCGTCGACGACGACGCGCCGCGTTTACCTGTCTTTCTGTAAGGTCGGGGTGAGTGTCAGGTTAATTCATGGCGCTTTGTTTTCCCACCCCCCCCCCCCCATCACCACCACCATTACTCAAGCAGTTGTGTTCACTTGGGCACACTCCATCTCATCATCTTATATTATATTAGCACATAATTTTCAATATCCAGGTTATATCCATATGATTTCTTTGATATCTAGATCTTCTGATTTGTTACTCATTATTTATCCTCAATAAACCTTAATGTAGGTCCACTGTAGCAGAGATAAATCAATTCAACTATTATTTCCAAACATTTCAATATCATCATCATCATCATCATCATCATCATCATCATCATCATCATCATCATCATCATCATCATCATCATCATCATCATCAGTAGTGATCTGGACAGACTGAACCAACCTGGTGGTGTCCGTTCCCTCCAGATTCACCAGGACATCGTTCAGATCCTGATCCAGCTGGAGAGGGCAGAGGGGAGAGATCAGGATGGGGAGGAACGGCTATAAATATATATATATATATATATATATATATATATATATATATATATATATATATATACATCAGTCTTTAGTCCTATGATACTTCAATCTGGAATGTGAGACTAGACTCATTTCTATCGTGCTTTTGGTCATGTTATATGTTGATATGAGATTAATAGTACGCTTTTATCTTAACATCTTCCCAATCATCTATTATGGTCTCAGGTCTTAAAGTCTAAAAGTCATACCTAGAACTATATAACCATGCACATGTCTAATCCTTATAGACATTTTTCACAGAGGCGTCATCGTAGGACAAACACAGGCGTCTCTCATCACACTAATTATAGGTCTGCTACTTTTATGTACCAGGGCACATGTAGTCATCACTGGTTTAGTCTACCACCCGTGCCCCATGGTACATAGGAGTAGCGGACCCGTAATTAGCGTTATAAGCGTCACCTCTGTTGTCCTACAATGACACCTTTGTGAAAAGGGGTCTATTGACATTGTGTATAGATCATCATATCATGGAAACGTGTTTTAACGCTGACATGATTAAGCGGAGCAATAAGGGAGTGTGTTCGGGTCTCACCCGGCCTATTTCCTTGTGGAACTTCTCCTCGAAGCCGGCCAGACTCTGGAACGTGCTGACGTAAAACCCCACGCGACTGGAGCGGGCGAGAGACAGCGTGTGACAGAGAGAGAGAGAGAGAGAGAGAGAGAGAGAGAGAGAGAGAGAGAGAGAGAGAGAGAGAGAGAGAGAGAGAGAGAGAGAGACAGCGTGTGACAGAGAGAGAGAGAGAGAGAGAGAAAGAAAGAGAGAGAGAGCATATGACAGAGAGAGAGCGAGAGAGAGAGAGAGAGAGAGAGAGAGCGTGTGACAGAGAGAGAGAGAGAGAGAGAGAGAGAGAAAGAGAGAGAGAGCATATGACAGAGAGAGAGCGAGAGAGAGAGAGAGAGAGAGACAGACAGCGTGTGACAGAGAGAGAGAGAGAGAGACAGCGTGTGACAGAGAGAGAGAGAGAGAGAGAGAGACAGTGTGTGACAGAGAGAGAGAGAGAGAGAGAGGCCGAGAGACAGAGTGCGACAGAGAGAGAGAGAGAGAGAGAGAGAGAGAGATAGGGCGAGAGACAAGGTTAGATAAGACAAGATAAGATAAACTATATTGTCCCTCGGGACATTTGTCTTGGACACATACAGTAATCTGCTGTTAAAATATAAATAACACATTGCATGCATGCAGCACATACACAGGCTGCCACACACACATGCACACACACAGTGTTACAGTGGTTGGCCTCCAGCTAACTTTCCATTTGGGTCTTTGATGGACATGGGAGACAAAGGACATCTTAAAGCGGTTGAGCCGGCACTAGGGGACTCTCAGACGTCTGCCTTAGGGATGGAGCCGGCGCTCAGCGCGGAGGACACTGGTGGGGTCTTAAAAATACATTTGTGGGCCTGTCTGATGACCGTTACATCAAAGGCCGCCTGGAGTGCGGGACGCTGCCCGACTCCCACGATGTGCACGCATGGCCGTGTGTGTCCGCCGGGTGGGACAGACACACACACACACACACACACACACACACACACCTGTTCCAGAGAGAGGGTAACTCTTCCTGCAGGTCCACGTTTATTTCTTCAAACACTTTCTGCGCCCTGTCCAACTCCTCCTCCGCCTGAAACACAAACAATGTGTTTATTGTGTGTGTGTGTATATATATATATCTATATCTATATATCTATATATCTATGCTTTGACATAGTACATTTTGGCCATTTACAACATCGGTCGGTCTTACAGTAACAGTAATTTATGATACTGTGTATTTGTAATACGGTTTTGATACCAAATATCTCTATAATAAATATCTCCATTTTAAGGCTCCATTAAAACGTGAAACATTTTTCAAAACATGTAAAAACTGCACAGGATTAATGGACGATAAATCAATATCAATATGAATCGCGATAAATCTGCCTCGATAGCGGTGCTATCTCTTTAAATACATTTTCGATATTTTCGATAAACATTATTTACACGCATCATTCACTGATTCTTGCATCGGTAGTTTCCACCAATACACGCATCGAAAATCAGTTGAACGCCCGACGGCTTCGCTTGGACGCCCCTTCTCCTCGGCAGCTGGGGCTCATACCAGTGGTTCCTATTTTTTATTTGACCTTTATTTACACACAGGTCACTTCTCATTGAGGCCAAGCGCCACCTCTAGCTCTGTGGTCTCCACCAACATAGCCGATATATTGAAGTGTGTTATGAAGGAAACGAGTGGAGGGTTGTGTGAGTGTGTGAGTGTACCTGGCTTCTGGACAGACTGCTCTGGGCAACGTTGTGAGCGGACAGGATACCCTGTGCCCACCCTGGAGTGGCTCTCTCCAACAGAGTCGAGGGCTGGGAGGGAGGGAGGGAGGGAGGGAGAGAGAGGGAGAGAGAGAGGAAAACAAACAGACAGATTAATGGAGGCAGATGTATATGACGCATAAAATCCCACGGAGAGCGATAAATTATTAAGCACAATGAGTGGATTGACCGGTAGGAATTGGATTGCGCTGTGCTGATAAACAACGCGAGTGGGGGGAAGCGCCGGGGTACGCACTGAGCATGTGCGTTACCTTGGTGATCTTGATGCCGCCGTCTTTTTTCTTGTTCTTGTGTGTGGCGGAGTAGTTGTGTCTGGCGCTGTCAAAGTCCACCAGTTTCCGGTCCCTCTTAGCGATTCGGGCCTGGTGTGAGGAAGAAACATACGCATGTACATATATGAGTGCAAAAACAGTAAAACAGTATATTTCTTTTTTTGGGACGAGCTACAAACGGACCAAAATTCGGGCTCTGGCTTTGGCCGTATAGCTTCAGAAATGTTTACAGCTTCAATTCGTTGGTTTTCTTGGCTGCTGAGCATCAAGAGGAAAACATTCACGTTCAGAGACAATTACTTTGGCCTTTAAGTGGTAACGGAGACATTGGTTATAATTTCATACACTGAACGACAGCGAACGCTCACCGTTTCCTGCCCTATATCACGCTGAGCTGCGGCTGCCCAGGTCAGCAGCAGGTGAAGCAGCCACAGACGTGCGACTGGAGCAGAGCCCTTTCCTGTCATGCTGGGATGATTATTAATCCCGTGGGGAAACCTCATGTTTTGTTCATTTAACCCATCCTATGGCTAGGAGCAGTGGGCTGCCTTGCACAAGGGCAACGCCCGGGAACCAACACCAGCTGTAGTGCATGGGCAGAAAAGTTAACTTCTGATGTTTTGTGGCGTAGGTGGAGACTCACGTTGACGCACACTGGAAAGGTCGCCCCACGACCTTCTTGTTGTGAGGCAGCAGTGATAATCACTGTGCCACTATACAGTATGTCACGGTTTGGTAGTGTTTTAAAAAAAAGCACAATGTAGAATTACCAAGACAATAGCGGCTTGGTGTGATGGATTAGGTTTTGTTTTAATGTGGTGGAGAAGGATATTGTCTTCTGTTTCTTACCCACCATCCCTCACCCTCTGTGTGTGTGCGTGCGTGCGTGTGTGTGTGTGTGTGTGCGTGTGTGTGTGTGTGTCTTGTGTGTGCGTGTGTGTGCCTGTGTCTACACTACACAGGTACTGGATTTGTATCCCGAGCAACCTGCACTGGCTCCATCTTCCAGACAGACAATCGCTTTCCCTTTTGTATCCTCACCTCATTGATCCTATTTGTTTGTTCTAAAATACAGAGCCAAGTGCTCACAGAGCTTCGGACTAAGAAGCGTGTCTTGTGTTTCAGTCCCCCCCCCGGCAAAGCACAGCGAGCTGTGAATACATTTGAATTGTGAATAAATATGTGTGCGCTGGACCTTGATGTCAGGGAACTGGCCGAGGTATGTGTCCATGGAGATCAGAGCGTGGTCTACCAGCTTCTGGTGATAGTCTGTCCACAGCACATCACAGTCCTGCAGCATGCAAACACACACACACACACACACACACACACGCACACAAACAGGCACGCGCACAGACACACATATCAAATGTCACATATTTTGCAGCTCATTTAATAGTAGGGTAAGCTTAGCTGCTTTAGTTTCCTGTTTAAAATGCTTAACGTGTTTTTTTCTAACCATAATATTTGCTATGCCCAAATTAGAAAGGCATCTTTATTTTACAGAAACGTTTTTTTTGGAATAAACTGAGTCATATTTTGTCAGGCCTTCTTGTAAAGAAATACTCTCGCTCTCTCTCTCTCTCTCTCTCTCTCTGAAAAAGGAAATCGGATCTGACCTCCACAACGGAGTCCACCTCGTTCTTGCCCTCCCACTCGGGCTCATACATGTCAGCCAGACACGACTGGAGGTTCCTGGAGGACTCGTGCATGGCTGGAAAAAAAGCAGAAATACATATATTCATTTTAATAGTCTATAATTGACGAAGGCATTTGGACCAAACAATGTAATAGATGTTATTTTCTTGCACGGTATCCTTATTTTACTTCAAATGTACACATCGAGACGTGCGTGTGGACACATCCATCGGTGCACCTGCATGCGTGGTGTTCGGTCGGGAAATGTGTGTCAAGGTCTCTTTTACTGTTAAAAAAGTAAAGTAAAGTAAAAGTTACCTTTTACTGCTTCCAAATAAGCCCTCAGGTCTCTCTGTAGCTTGCTGCCTTCGGTCTGGAGTTGAATCATCACACACAACACACACACACGTTATAAGAACCAGGCGAACG
Source organism: Merluccius polli (assembly GCA_030340625.1). NCBI lineage: Eukaryota > Metazoa > Chordata > Actinopteri > Gadiformes > Merlucciidae > Merluccius > Merluccius polli. The sequence continues at coordinate 122,237 of JAOPHQ010000026.1, forward strand.
CTATGCAGCAGGGCTGGGCGACGTGGCCGAAATACTCGATTATCCCGATATATGTCATTTAATATATTGATAACGATATATATCAGGATATTGAATGTTTTCAGGTCATTCAATAAATAAATAGTCTATATAATATAACCACATTGTAAAGCCTATTTTTGTATACTAATGCGTGGATGAAATACAAATGAAATGTACTGTGTGCTTTCTCTTTATTTCCATCACTTTACTGTAATGCAGCCTTCCTAGGAAGGAAGATGAACT
>JAOPHQ010000026.1:127500-132500 GCA_030340625.1 Merluccius polli
CAGATTTCCGTCCCTGTGAAAGCAAGCTGAGCATCTCTATAATTAGTAGTCTGTCAGAGCGGGCGAGAAACAATGAATGGAAGCGGCTCGTCGGTCCTCCTTGTTGCTGTACTCATTTGGCCGCTTTGTCTTCTCCTTGCAAATGTTTCGCCGCCCGCATCCATTCAAGTTGAGATGCGCTGCGTCCTGTGTTTCAGATGCCCCCCCCCCCCCCCCCGCTTCTTCAGATAGTTGACTTGTAATCCTAGACGACTAGTGGACTGAGTAGTGTTTGGTTTGTGTGTTTTCGTTGGGTGTGTGTGCGGTCGGGGTGTGGGGTGGGGTGAGATCATCGCTAGGAGCGAGAAGCGGTGGTATGTTTGAGTGGGAAAAGTGTTTACGAAAGCAGCGCTCCTTCCCGGGACTCCAGCGGGGGGACGCCATGGAGATGTCTTCTTCTTCTCCTCCTCCTCCTCCTCCTCCTCCTCCTCCTCCTCCTCCTCCTCCTCCTCCTCCTCCTCCTCCTCCTCCTCCTCCTCCTCCCAGTGTTGTATAAAGATACACACCGTATGCTCCGGCGCCGAGAAAGGGGCCGCAGAAAGTGACAGTTCTGCAAACATTGGGTGATATCCCCCCCATGACAGATATGCAGAGAACCGGCCTGATCCTCAAGTGTGTGTGTGTGTGTGTGTGTTTGTGTGTGTGTGTGTGTGTGTGTGTATGTTCGTGTTCCTGTGATGGATTGTTTAGCGCTTGCTGCCAAGACACACTGTAGACAAGTGGCTTTTGGAGTGTGTGTGTGTGTGTGTGTGCGTGAGAGTGTGTGTGTGTGAGTGTGTGTGTGTGTGTGTGTGTGCGTATGTGTGTGTGTGTGTGTGCGTGTGTGTGTGCGTGAGAGTGTGTTCTTCTGAAGCACCACGTTGCTTGTTTCTGATGGTGAGCCTTTTGTGAGGAGAGCAAATGCGTGGGAGGCCGGCAGGAATCCTCCCCGCGCGCTGCTACACAGTCTGAACACGGCCGCATGCAAATGAGTCTCCTCTCTCATCTTCGCCGCATGTGGCGCCGCGAGCCGCGCGCCGCGCGCCGCCCGGGAGCCAGGCAGAGGACATAACCCGGCGCCCGGCTGCGTTCGAAAGGTTTAAAAAAAAAAGTAGCCAGACACTTAAAGGTCCAGCGTGTCAAATGTTGCGGCGTCTAGCGAAAACGGACCTAAATGTGATATTTATAAGTATGTTTTAATTTGCGTTATGATCCCCTGACAATAACAAGAATTGTTGTTTTCATTACCTGAGGATATCTGCATATAGGGGATCCCGCCAGGAGCAAAAACTGAATGTGACATTTATAGCAGCGTAGCACTACTGTGGCGGCGTATTAAAACAATCACACTTCTCTAGCGCAGTTTATGGTTAGAAAGTTAGAAAGGATATTGGATATTCAAACAAATATTCACGCTCCGAATTTACAGTGATCTGACGCGGTTTAGCCAAGACTACATGAGTAAACTCTGAAAATGGTACTTTAGTAACGGCAAACTTCGTCATAAACCGATTTGCACTTCAATGCAACTTCCATGCGGCGTGTATCCAAGCGTTGCTACTTTACGCATTGAATGAGACGCTGAAAGTGCGTAAAGTTTAGAGTAAACTCTAAAACTAGTGGTTCTGTAATGGTAATACTGCATTTATAAGCATTTATAAGCCCTAAACCTATTTGCCAAGCGTCCATGCAGCGATACTTTATTACTCGATTGAGAGACGCTAAACGGCAGGACTCTGAACACGCTGTTGCACATTTGCGCGCCGCCGTCTCCGCTGTAAGAGTTCCTCTACTTCGGCGTAATCCGGCTCAAATTTGTCGGCTTTTGTTGGACAACTTGGAGACCGTTAAAATGTTGAAAATCAGTGGAGCGTCCCTTTAAGTGTCTGAGCCAATCAGAAACACTGCGTAGGGTTTTTCCCGCTGCCCCCCCATGTGATTCACATTCATCCCAGCGGTCTTAAAGTTGCTCTTGTATTACACTAATCTCACACTCTTGTATATGAATGGGAAAACATATTCTAGTAATATAATCATAATGTAATACATTTCGTTTTTTTATGCCAAAATTCAAAGATCGCCAAAATCACCGAAAACGTTTTTCTTAGTCTTCAATTCAAGAATTACATTTTGGGATTGTTTATCGTTGTTTCTTTATGTAATAATTTCATACATTACCGCATATTTCACCCGTCTCTCTGCCCAAGGCGCTACATTCTGGCCGTGTTATGCTCCTAAGGCCTTCAAACTCGTACGCAGTTTGGCTTTGAAGGCGTTTATGAATACTTTATGACTTTTGACATTTCGACCGCAATATTCCTCCTGGTTTTTTTCCTTTGGTTCCGCTCCGAGCAGTGAGACAGCCACAGTGAGACTGTCACGGGGAGACGGACACAGTGAGATGGCCACAGTGAGACCACTGCAGTGAGACAGCCACAGTGAGACTGTCGCGGGGAGACGCCACAGTGAGACGGACACAGTGAGACGGACACAGTGAGACCGCCACAGTGAGACGGCCACAGTGAGACGGCCACAGTGAGACCGCCACAGTGAGACAGACAGCCACAGTGAGACAGACAGCCACAGTGAGACAGCCACGGTGAGACGGCCACAGTGAGACGCCACAGTGAGACGGCCACAGTGAGACCGCCACAGTGAGACAGACAGCCACAGTGAGACAGACAGCCACAGTGAGACAGCCACGGTGAGACCGCCACAGTGAGACCGCCACAGTGAGACAGACAGCCACAGTGAGACAGCCATGGTGAGACCGCCACAGTGAGACAGCCACAGTGAGACAGCCACGGTGAGACCGCCACGGTGAGACCGCCACAGTGAGACAGCCACAGTGAGACCTCCACAGTGAGACCGCCACAGTGAGACAGCCACAGTGAGACCGCCACAGTGAGACCGCCACAGTGAGACCGCCACAGTGAGACAGACAGCCACAGTGAGACAGCCACAGTGAGACCGCCACAGTGAGACCGCCACAGTGACACAGCCACAGTGAGACCGCCACAGTGAGACCGCCACAGTGAGACCTCCACAGTGAGACAGCCACAGTGAGACCGCCACAGTGAGACCGCCACAGTGAGACCGCCACAGTGACACGGCCACAGTGAGACCGCCACAGTGAGACCGCCACAATGAGACAGCCACAGTGAGACAGCCACGGTGAGACAGCCACAGTGAGACCGCCACAGTGAGACCGCCACAGTGAGATCGCCACAGTTGGAAGAAATTCAATCTAAATAGCCTATCTCCACAGTGAGACAGCCACAGTGAGACAGCCACAGTGAGACGGCCACAGTGAGACAGCCACAGTGACACCGCCACAGTGAGATGGCCACAGTGAGACAGCCACAGTTCATTGGCGCTCCCACGGTTGAGCCCAAAGCGTGACCCATGCTGCATGGGGAACAGCTGAGGCGGGGGGGGCCGGCGCCCCCTCCTCCACCCCGTCTGGTCGAGACGTCCGAACGCTGACGGCACTGTCTTTGTGTAATGCTCAACTTAATGGCGGCAAGGCATGGCGCCATGCCACCACCAACTGTTTTTTTTTTGTTTTTTTTCTTTTCTGTGTGTCTCCCAGAGTTTCCCGGGGCAGGACCGTAACGGCAGACATGGCTGCCGGTTGTGGAAACAGCTCTTTCTTGTCCGCGTGCGTCTCCCGGGGAGCGCCGTTATGAGGTCTGAAACAAGAGCGCGGTGATTATGTCCACACGCCCAAGGGGCAGGCAGATGGCCGTTACGCCGTAAAATCAGTCCAGGGTTTTTCCCTGTTATAGGCAGACAAGTTGCCACGGCAACCGTTTCCCTTATTTTATTGTACTTGTTGTTGAAGGTCATCGGAATATGCGCAATACATAGGAGTAGTGGCGAGGTTGTCTTTTGTCGGGATATCAAAAGACTTACTTCCTTACTTACCTATTCACATTGTAATCATTAAAAGTATCTTTGAATCAAACTAATTGAGTTTCATCGAACATTAATTTGTTCAAGCATAGCAAAATGTAGTGCTACGACTGCATATTTTTGTCAATGCACAAGCTAAAAACTGAAAAAAATCACACTACTGCAAAAAGCACAAGTACAAGTTCAAGTACAATTCAGCTCAAGTACAGTTCAGCAATAATTCAGCAAGCTCTGTAATTTAGATCGTCTTGAAGGGTTATAGTTATGTTAGTTGTGCAACGACAAAGGCCGGACAGCGCCAACTAAGTCAGCAAAAGTGTTTGTTCTGGAGGAAAATCACTAGTTGGAAGAAATTCAATCTAAATAGCCGATCTGCTTGGATGACTAGACATTGGAAATCTGCTTCTCTGTGAGTGTTAAGTACCTGCATGAAAGGATCTCTAACAGGCCCTATATTGTGCAGCTTGTCAAAACACAAACCTGATGATACATATAATATTAGGCGCACACATTTGGAACAAAGCAAGCTAGTGATGCAAAGCAAGCGAGGCCTTGTAGTGTGTCACATTTCAACCTCACTAATAGCCAGCCTTTTACTGTACGCACAGGGAAAGCGAAACAAATAAAGGTCCGGGCGACACGGAAACATTCATCATCACGATAATCATGGGTAATGTTACACGATATATCGATAAATCACTATATCCTTTCAAAAATACCATTCTTAAACGGTCTAACCGAGCGTCGTTACATTGAAGTTTTTGTAGTTTTTCTCTCTCACTGACGTCTCGAACGATGAGAAGACGCGTCTCCTCGTCGTAATAACTTATACTATGAAACCGGGTATCACAATAAGTCGCTACCTTCGTTTCATGATGATAAAATACCATTCAAAGACGATAAATGACGATAATGAATTATTGCCCAGCCCTAGATATATTTTGAAGAAGCTGGACTAAAGGAAAAACACCTCATAAACATAAACTCCTGATACAAACTTCAATGCAGAGCGACGCATGTGAAGGCTCATCATACAGAACATATATAATCTGTGGATGTGGGATTTA
>JAOPHQ010000026.1:137500-142500 GCA_030340625.1 Merluccius polli
TGCAATAAGAGGAGTGTGTGGAGAAACGTAAATAGGCTATTATAGGCCTCCCTCCTACAACATGTACAGTGACCATGGTGACGATGACAAAGTTACCTGATTGTGATTGGTTAAACTGATTTATTCGCCGGCTAGAGTCGTCCAAAATCGACCTCGGTGCGATTAAAATGATGTATGTGTGCCGTCCCGTTCAGCCGCGTGATTTCTCATTCTCTAGTAACTGACGTGGGAAAAAGGCGCGACGAACAATCGCGCTCAATGTGAAAGGACCTTGGCTATGATGAAATTGTGTCCACATTGTCTGGCGATCCGCGAGATCGATGGTTGCTACGCGGGGGATGTTTGCCGTGCCGGGAGAAAAGGTTTGTTAACTCAGTAATTAGTGTTAGTGGGATTGTGAAGATTAACAGTTAAACCATTTCACCTTAATCTAACATGTTAATCTTGTGGTTGTTTAGCCTGCTGCCCTGGCACCGTTCCCCATGACCCAGTATCGCCCGGACACTATACTCTTTCTGACTGGATACTCCATATTACTTTATTTCATATTATTTCTAACCTCATACTCCACAATGCCTTTTTTTTGTCCGATAGGACTTGGCGATATGGAAACATGTGTTATCACGATAATCATAGGGGACTTTTGAATGAAAACGATGAATATCACGATTTTGCATTCTCTCTGACGTTTCAAACCTCATACTTTGATCGTTTTAAGGGCATATCATCGTTATTCATTTATACTATCAAACTGTATCGCTATAAGTCGATATCTTCGTTTCATGATTCAAAATCAATGCATTATTTCCCAGCCCCGCTTTCCAATGAGTTGTTGCAGTGTTAGGTCCCCAATTATTCACCGTACGTGCCACATGATAATTATTCGTGTTGTCTGACAAGAATACATTTTCCCCAAACAGGATTTCAAATGAATGATGAGCAGCAAATGTTCGTCATTAGTCGTGTCCCGTTCATAAATAATGAAAGCTGTATTATTTCAGTTTACATTTAGAGCATTGCGGCTAAAAGTGAGGTACAAATAGAGTCTGCAACATTGTTGAATAACCCGTTTTTATATATTTTATATATATTTTAAAGGGCTTTTTGTGCCTCCGCGGACAGGACAGTAAAATAACAATTCAAGGAGAGTGTGGTAATGACATAGGACGCGGGCGGGAATCGAACTTGCGGTCACTACAAGGCATATTGCCTACATGGGTAGCGCGCTAGCGGGATGAACCCGAGTGCTCTCTATTTATGACAGAAAATACAAAGTTGTAATGTTTTCTCTGCCTTGGGTTGTTGGTACGGAGACGGGCTCTGGTTTCCAGAGATACTGAGAGATACATCAAGCTGTGCCTGCAGAAAACACGGGGCGAGAGACACTGGAAGAGAGACAGAGAAAGAGGCAGTAAAGAAGGGGGGGGAGGGAGGGAGAGAAGAAGAGACTGTAAGAGAGAGAGGAGGAGAGTAAAAGACAGTGAAAGAGACTGAAAGAGAGAGATATAGAGCGACTAAAAAAAGAGAAAATGGAAAAGAGAGACATTGAGAAAAAACTGAAAGAGAGAGAGACACTGAACACAAGGAATTGAGAATGAGAGACCCAGGAGAGAGAGAGAGAGAGAGAGAGAGAGAGAGAGAGAGAGAGAGAGAGAGAGAGAGACAGAGAGAGAGAAAGAGACAGAGAGAGAGAAAGAGTCAGAGAGAGAGAAAGAGTCAGAGAGAGAGAGAGACAGAGAGAGAGACAGAGACAGAGACAGAGACAGACAGACAGAGAGAGAGAGAGAGACATTGACAAAGAGAGACAGAAAGACTGAAAGAGAGAACGAGAGATTCTGAAAGACGACAAAGCGATAGAGAAACAAAAAGACAGAGAGAGAGACAGAGAGACAGAGAGACAGAGAGAGAGAAAGAGACAGAGAGAGAGAAAGAGACAGAGAGAGAGAGAGACAGAGAGAGAGAGAGAAAGAGACAGAGAGAGAGAAAGAGACAGAGAGAGACAGAGACAGAGAGAGAGACAGAGACAGACAGACAGACAGAGAGAGAGAGAGAGAGAGACATTGACAAAGAGAGACAGAAAGACTGAAAGAGAGAATGAGAGATTCTGAAAGACGACAAAGCGATAGAGAAACAAAAAGACAGAGAGAGACAGAGAGATGCTGAAAGACAGAGATAGACTGACACAAAGATAAAGAGAACGAAAGAGAGAGAGACCAGATAGAGAGAGACGAGGGTGAGAAACAGCAACAACATTGCAGGTCTCCAGGCAGATTGTAATTTATAACAAATTATATCAAAGAAAGCGCTGTTTATAATGGAACGGCAACTATCTCCCTGTTTGGTCCCCGTAATCACACTATGGAAGAACTCGCTCACAATTTCCATTTACTGACCTGCTGTGACAATATAACTATGCTGGGGCATTGAAGCACAATGCTCTGTGTGTGTGTCTGCGTGTGTGTTTGCGTGTGCGTGCGCGTGCGTTGTGTGTGTGTATGTCCTAGTATGACTCTGCAAGTATTGCTTTCCTAACTAACTCCATCGCGCGGCCCCTTCACGAGATCAGCGTGTCCTCGTTCTGCTCGCCGTCTGCTGCCAGCGTGTGTCCTCTGAAATATTAATGCTGACACCAACACACACACACGCACACACACACACACACACGCACACACACACACGACATGCAGACACAACCAAAACAAACACACAGTGAAACTGTGTTACAACCCATGTTTGTTTGCAGAGAAATTATTACCCTACAGGTCGTCCAGCTCACCATAGGGGTCTTTTAAATTGGTCTCATGGATCATGTACCGATCATTTCCTACGCCGGTTATTAGGGTTGGACAATTCATCGAAAATATTATCGAAATCGCAATACGGCCAAGTGCAATCAAAATCGCAGGAGCTGCAGTTCTTTGATAAGGGTGAAATGTGTAAATGTACATTTATGACACCATTATGAATTAAGTATTGAAGTGCTGCAGAGACGCCCACATTTCTTTTCTCCAGATAAGCAAGAAAACACAGACCCCAGCAAATGTCACGTCGTGATTTTCATCGTTTTTCAGTGAAAATGAAAATCGAGGTTTGCAAAAATGATCATTCCCACTAATTATGAATCATATCGTATGATTTTCGTTCAACACTACCAATTATATCAATGCATCATCAATATTACCCTCCCATTGAAATAGTTTAAAATTTCCCCTAATTTTCAAATCCCAATGTTAACAGAACACATATATCACTCCTTTCTGTTTACACTGAACACATTACAGTTTTTCTCAATTGCTAAAACACAATTTCGGAACCTTGCTCCATTTTCTGAAAACATTAAACACAAATCCTCAGCTTCAAGCACTATTTACAAAACCTCTGACTCCTCGTGCAAAATGAAACTTTCGCCTCAAAACAGATTTACCTGTGCTCAAAACCAAACACTGCTCTCAAACCATAAACAAAGCGATCAAAATGATATACACTATCAAGCAGTCAGTAAACAATATACCAAAAAATACAAAACACGTTGTTCAAAACATAGTTCTCAGGGAGAAGTACATTTTTCATCTCAAAACAAATTTCATATATTTCCGTCATTGTCTTTTGATAATAAAATAGTTTTTTTATAGCGCTTTTCTAAGTACTCAAAGACGCTTTACGCCAGACAAAAACAAAATAAAAAAAATTTAAATGGGAGAGTGTATCGGAGTTGATGAATGAAAACATGTTCTATCATAGTAGCTCCAAATTGATCAGAAATTTTTTTTTTTGGTTCATTCTCCTCTCCCCCTATTTTTACAGTACTGTACCCTGCATCTCACAAACTTGTCCTTTGTTTTTGTGATACTGTAATTCTTGTTCTTTGTTGATATGAACCTGCAACCAGTCAAAATCTATTGAGCAGTCAGTACTGTAAACAAATGGAAAGCACAATTGGGTTGCACTCTAAGTTCTGCTTCCCTCATTGTCAGTCCATGGACAAGAACATGGTCAATGACTATTGCTCGAATTTCATCAGATATTTCCACTCTTTGTCTTCCTCTTCCTCTTTGTCCTCCTCTTCCTCTTTCTTGCCCTCCTCCTCTTCCTCCTCGTCCACCTCGCATACGCACTTGTCCTCGTCCTCGTCCTCTCACATTATTTCTTCCATCCATTCTTAGACTTTCTCCGTCCAATCTTCAACAACCTGTTTGCTCTCTGAACTGGCTTATATTGGTTGTGTCACATGATTTGAAACAAGTGAAATCAATTTTGAATGGTTGTGTTTAATCAATGACTTGTGTTCTCTATTTGTATTTGATTGTTGCCACTTGTGTTTACCAGTATGGATGACATGTGCATTAGAGTGCAGAATGTGTTTTGAGAATGAGAATGTGTTTAGAGTTCTGCTGAAAAGTCGAAGTGAGATCTGCAAATTGTGTTTTACCATGAGAAATGGTTTAAGGTATTGACAACAGACTGCATAATTAGCTAAATGAGTTCAGGCAACTGCGAACTTTGTTCAGCCAATGGGTTTTAGTGTTTTAGCAATTGAGAAAAACTGTAAAACCCGTGAGGACTTTATCTAGATATGGCTTCGTGGCTCATATAGGTCGGCTTACTCCGCGTTGTTTGGTCTACGGTAGCGAGCGTGTGTATTGTGTGTCATTACAGCGGATGGGAAACAGACACGAGGACGAAGCCCTCGTGTCATGAAGTGTTTCTGGGTCTCCATGGCTGTGGCGGTGACTATAGCAGCGAGATGGCCTATAGCTTTATTGACCCAATCAATCACACTGCAGAGCGGAGCGGAGAGCGCTGTCGGCTCCCTCCGGTCACGCTTGAAACATACGAGGACCGGCGTATGTTGCTCTCCCTGCTCCCCCCTGCCGGATCAACCGAACACACGTATGCACACACACACACACATATGCACACATATAACACAAACACGACAACAAAAACCCTTTGGCACAAGCGAGCGCGCGCGACTTTCGCATAAACATCGGTCCTCTGGA
>JAOPHQ010000026.1:145000-147500 GCA_030340625.1 Merluccius polli
TAACGTGTTGTTTTGTGTTCTCCTCGCGGGTTCGTCTCTTTGTGGGGATACTTGACCGAACCAAATTATCAAATGCTCCCGTCGGGGTAAGAAAAAGGGTTTTGGTGGATGTGTTCGCTCGGGATGGGATGGTCGCGGCGGCGGCCGACGCCATACGGTAATACGAGTAGAACGGCGCCACGGAAACGACGCACCGTACGCGCACAACGGATGGGACATTGGGCATGTTGCCTTGGCAACACCATTTAGTGTCGTCGCGGTGCGATTGGTGGCCTTTGTGCGACGTTGCAGAGTGTCACACACACACACACACACACACACACACACACGTACGGCTCGCTCAAAACGTCTCAAGCCTACCAAGAAGAGACACCGATGCATCACACACACACACACACACACACACACTATTGCTGTGATAGCCAAGGAAATGACTTTTCTAGGGGCACCTTTTCACGGACGGGGTTAGGGATAAGGTTATGGTGGTCATATCATATCGTTTTTTCCGGTAATGATCCAAAAGGCAAACAATTGGCGGGTGAAATATGGGTGTTTTGGTACGCATGCCTGTGGCGTTCCTCAAGCTGGCGGCTCGCGGCCTCGCGTTAAGCCGCCAGCGCTAGCAGACCTAATGAAGCTTAGAAACACCGAGAGGAGAGTTTGGCGCTTTTGAGGTCTGCTCAGCCTTGAACTACTGTAGGGGTTTTTTTTGTGTGTGTGTGTCGGGAATTGCAATGGCTGTATATACTGTAGATAAGGAAATTGCTTTAACAAAGGACGGAGGATATCGTTTGAAGCACAAAGCATGCAAAAATAAAGAGTGTCTCAGTATAATAAAAAAAATGAACATTCATATGAAGCCAAAAGTTTAAAATGAACGTTTAAAAGTCTGTTCTTTTACCACATTCGTTTGCTTCATATTGTAAATTGTACTTTTCATGCATATAGTGTCTATGCTGCTACTCTGTTACAACGTTGACCCGCCGATTTTGGTCCTGTATGCCGGGAGATTGGTTCCCAGAAGCAATCCAGGACTTGGTGATGGCAAGAAATGGTTGCAGATACTGGAGGACATTGAGGCTAAAATGTCAGCACCCCAACAACAATAAAAACCCAAACCTCTCTCTCTGATCTTCTGGCTTTCCCGTTAGAAGTGAGAAAGAGGCCATAAATCATTTCAATATTCCCGACAGAGGATGATAAAACCATCATTTTCCTCGAACGTCCCGTCTGGGGTGAATAACGTACGTTACTCATCCCTGAAGAAACCGACGTGAGTTTCCCATCAGCTCCACCGGCGCTGTACCGTAAGTAGTGGAGGGGATGACGCATGGACCTCCTCCCTACAAGAGTGGTGATGATGATGTGTGCGTCAAGAACGACCACATCACCATCATCATCATTATAAAGTCCGATGCCATGTAAACGCGCTGAATCACAAAAGTCAACATCACATCTATTCCCCCAAAGCCACAGCGCTCAGCTCCCGTCTCTCCGCTCCTCCGCTGACCGCTGGAGCTCCTTGTCCTCCGCTTCCAGATGCCAGCGACCCTCTGTGGACGTTAAGCACCGTCTCAGCGTGTGTGTGTGTGTGTGTGTGTGTGTACACAGTACCATAATTACTGTTTCCCTCTTATCGCCATAGAGCATCTTAATCCACCGCAGCGCTTCTAACGCTGCATTAGCAGCGGGAATAGTTCAGACAGGAGGGGAGAGAGTGACGTGTCGTAATATCGCTTGACTTATAAAGGAAGGACGCGTTTCTGTCGGTTTCATGACAAGATCTGTGTCATGTGAAGTGTTTAATTATCAACGATCAATGACTGATCGGTGCTCGTCGTTGAGAGTAGGCCTATCAGGGGCCAATAGGGAATACAATAAAGAAATGAGGCTGCATTTATTTGTTTTTTTTTATCTGTTAAGGTCAGCATTCTGAGAATGGAGACAAAAACGTCAACATAAAAAGTTTTTTTTTGTTTTTTTTGTGTATATATGTATATTTTCTTTTTTTTCAACACAAAGTGCTTTTTCCTTAATCCTCAGATGTACAAACCCACCAGCAGACTAACTTAATTTCAGTTTTGCCGCAGCACTTGTTTCTTCAAAAGGCATTGGTACAGGTGGCTGTATAAGATTGCGTGTGTGTGTGTGTGTGTGTGTGTGTGTACGTGTGTGCGTGTGTGCGTGTGTTTGTTTGTGTGTGTGTGTGTGTGTGTGTACTGTACTGTGCATTACTGCATTTCACTGAATTAGCTGGGTCAGCAGCCAAGTCAATAAAGAGCAACAAGAGCTTAACTCCCCTATGTAGTCTGCTGCGTCTGTCTACAGTGTGTGTGTGTGTGTGTGTGTGTGTGGGAGGGCGGCATATGGCAGGTGCAGTTGCCTAAAAAAGATAACATGAAGTGAACAAATTTACTGAGGTGAAGACCCAATTTCGGATTCGTCAAGCGGCAAACATGTGGGACGACCTCTCTGATGGTATACTGTATGTGTCACAATC
>JAOPHQ010000026.1:155000-162500 GCA_030340625.1 Merluccius polli
TATTAGCTAATCAAGGGAAGTGGGGGGGGGGGGTGAAGGGTGTGTGGAAGGACAGGCGACATTGGAAGACATTGGAAGGGAGAGAGAGAGAGAGAGACAGAGAGAGAGAGAGAGTGAGAGAGAGAGAGGGAGAGAGAGAAAGAGAGATAGAGAAAATTGTGGGGGCTCAGCTGCTCAATGCCTGATTACACAAAGATAACTATCTAATGCAGGGGCCCCTCAGAGGGGCGAGTGAGAGGCAGAGCGAGGCAGAAACAAACAGATGAAGACAAAAGTAAAATGAGAGCAAGATGGAGAGAGAGAGGGAGAGAGAGAGAGAGAAGCAACAAACAGCAATCAGTAATGGCGGTGGGATTTAGAGACGTAAACCGATGATTATTTGCGGTATTAATGCTTTGCAAAGTTTGTTTGTCATGGGTAAAGAGGTACGGGAACCAAAATAAAAGAAGGACTTAAAGGATAACTTGGGGATTTTTCAACCTGGACCCTATTTTCCCATCATATTGGGTCTCAAGGACTAATGCGGACAACAATTTTTGCAGTTAGTCCAGTATTGAGCGAGAGGGCTTCAGGGCAGCAATGTAAAACAAGCACCCCGTCAACGTACGTCCTCTAAAAGTGTTTGTTTTGCCACTGACAGGCTCAGATTGTTACTTATTAAGTGTCTGACAACATGGAAAGGATCCCTACAGAGAAATAACACATTTCTCTTTACCTTTCGCTCGATCCAGTCAGTTTGTTATTGTGTCTAACCAAGTCTCGCTCACGGAGAAGTCTCGCCCTGAACTCTCCTTGGTGAGCCTTGGTTAGACACAATAACAAGCAGACCGGATCAAGCGAAAGGTAAAGGCAAATTGCAAAAATTGTTGTCCACATTAGTCCCTGAGACCAAAAATAACGGGAAAATAGATTTAAAAAATGGGTCTTCGCGTTCCTGAATGAAAGTAGGGTCATATGTATGTCGTCACATGTAGCTGAGGGAAGAAAAAAAATGCTTATTTTCCCGTTTGGGCCGATAAAATCACATCTGATTCAAATGCTGGGTACTCTTAAATATGAAAACTAAAGCTGCATGACACATGAAACACTGCAGTTAGTTTGTTTATTTCCTGGTTGAAAGATTCAGTGTTCCAACTCCAGTGTATCAGAAAAATTACGGTAAAACGCTCTGCTTAAAAACATCTGATGAATGACCAGCTCTCTGTATATTATCCTATAACACGGCTGCTTACTAAAAAAAACAATAATTTGACACAAAATACAACAACAAAAAAATGGTTGTTAATTTTATTATTATTATTATTATTAAAAAATTGTATTGCTGCCGCAAAAAAAAAAAAGAAAGTATGTTATATTCTACCTTTTGGTGAACTGTGTCCATAGCAACGGTGTGTTATTCATAGCAGCGGTTCGGCTAGTTCAGAATGAACAGACAGTAGAATGACGTTATTGACCAATCACAATCAAGTATTCGACAAAGCCGTGTAATTATACACATTCGACGTTAACCTCTGCACTCCTGTGTGTGTCCCCGCAGGCTACCGCTGCTTCAAGGCGGTGATGTTCCTGACGGGCCTGATGTTCGGCTCGGTGGTCATCTTCATGCTGTGCTACAAGGAGCGGGTGATGGACACCCAGCTGAGCGTCGAGGCCTCGGTGGGCATCGGCCTGGGCATCGGGACCCTGTGCGGCCTGGTGACCATGCTGGTGCGCAGCGTCGGCCTGTTCATGGTCGGCCTGCTGCTGGGCCTGCTGATGGGCGTGGTGTCCCTGGTGGTGAGTCGTCTTGGCGCCGGTTGTCCGTTTGGTCGAGGAGGTTGTTGTTGTTGGGACCGATGGTGCTTGGTGAAGTTTTGCCGTCAGGGCTTTCTGCCATGAAGCCCTTTCTGCCAGAAAAGCTTCAGGAAGTCAGGAAGAGACGTATAAAGAGAGACAAAGTACAAGGAGGAGGGTGTGGTGGATGAATGGGTCGAAAACAGGACTCTCACCCAGGAGACTGGGGTTTGTGTCCTGTATTATTTTTAGACTGACTTATTAATTTCATTTCTATTATGATATTATTTTCAGTTTTCAGTCACAGTGGGGTTAGGTTTAGGCAACACTACTACTTGGTGAGGTTTAGGCACCACAGCTACTTAGTTAGGTTTAGGCAACACAACTACTTGGTTAGGTTTAGGCACCACAAATACTTGGTGAGGTTTAGGCACCACAACTACTTGGTGAGGTTTAGGCAACACAACTACTTGGTTAGGTTTAGGCAACACAACTACTTGGTTAGGTTTAGGCAACACAACTACTTGGTGAGGTTTAGGCACCACAACTACTTGGTGAGGTTTAGGCAACACAACTACTTGGTGAGGTTTAGGCACCACAACTACTTGGTGAGGTTTAGGCAGAAAGCCCTTTCTGGCCTATGTCGCAACTCCTTCCCCCCCTGCCCCAACTCTCCCCCTGCCTCCCCTTGCTCCCTTCCTTTGGTTTTCATGGTTCCCCCCCCGACTCTATGGTCTTGTTCCAGATCATGGAGGAGTTCTACCACCCAAAGACGGTGTGGGTACCCCTGGGCATCCTGCTGGGGTCCGGGACGCTGTTCGCTGTCCTCACCCTGCAGTGGCAGCGGTGCTTCGTCACGCTGTCCACCGCCACCTTCGGCGCGGCCGTCATCACCGTCACCGTGGACTACTTCATAGAGCTGTTCGCCCTGGTGCACTACATCTACGAGAGGCTCAAGGTAGAGCGGGCGCACACACATGCGTGCACGCACACACGCACGCACATACGCACGCACATGCACGCACACACACACACACACACACACACACACATGATTCAAGCGGAATGGCTTGCATGTGTTTGTGTTTTTTTATAGTATCGTTGTGTGTGTGTGTGTGTGTGTGTGTCTGTGTGTGTGTGTGTGTCTGTGTGTGTGTGTGTAGTTTTCGTTTTACCTTTATTCTAATGTATTATTGCCATCTTGATGGATTGCATTATTATATGATTTAGCATTATGTGGGCTTTAAATCCAGTAGACCAAAGCAATCAGTGAGCAGGTCAATCATTTCATTAAGTGAACAGAATGTTAACTTAATCATGTATACTTATGGTATTGAACTTTCACATCTATAATACATATGTATATCATTTTAAAAGATTCTTGAAGGAACAGGTTATACTATATATATATACTATATACTATATTTGTGTTATAGGTGGCGCCAAAGAGGCCCGTGTGTTGGTTTACCTGGGTCATCTTGGGGGTGTGGCCTGTCCTGGCCCTCCTGGGCGTGCTCATCCAATGGAAAGTCACCGCCGAGGGATACTCCCACACGGAGCGTAAGTGACACTTGTGTTTATTCAAACTCGGATCGGTTTCGCCGGAAAAAGCAATGCGTTCATGGCAGCCGTTGAGAGTCGTCATCAATCAACCGCCGAAAATGGGATTGAATATGGATTGCGTCCGTGATTTGCGACGGAGGGAAGCAGTGTGTAGCATATCGTAATGCGACGACTGTCAGGGGGGTTGCCATGGCACCAAATACGTGATGTATGGTGACACGTCGGCAAGCGACGAAGGAAACAAAAGGACGCCGTTGCGAAACCAATTATCACGTGTGATTGTTATTACAATTTCGCTTCTACAATTTTAGAAATGAGTTTGAAATTGTGCAGATGCATGCAGGTAAGCCATGTTCCCTTAGCGTATTAGTATAAGTGACACCCGCTGATACCGGATTGCTGCTCAGTATATTTAACATCTGATTCTTCATCAGAAATTAATTACGGGGAAGAGGGGAACTGGATGTGAGTGAAACGGACAGAGGCGGTTTCGTATCGGCCGCCTTGTTGATTGGGGAGGTTGTATTACACCGTGGAGCCGGCCGCAGTCAAGGTGATTGATGCAAATGCGTCGCTTAAACCCTTCAGACGAACCGAGAAGGAAACAGACACAGCTGTAATGAGCTACTGAGGGTCTGACTGTGTGCGTGCGTGTGTGTGCGCGTGTGTGTGTGTGCGTGCGTGCATGCGTGCGTGTGTGTGTGTTGTTGTGAAGAGGGACACTGAGCAACATTAAATGTTCAACCCGATTTAGCCACACAATTGCTACCAAGTATAGATTTCAATTCCCCTATCCTTCCAGAAACCATGAGCTCAGATTGGGACAGAGCCAAACACATTTGGCATATTGTCTGTATGGGTATTGTATTTGGGATATGGACTGTAATTGTAAGAGGAGTTATCCTTAACTTAATGTCCTAATTGGTTGGTTCGCGTCCCTGCATGCTGATTGGTTTGTTAATGTAGCTCAGCAGTAAAAGCACTTAAAGTCAAATAGTAAGTCGATGATTCAGTCATTAGGTTTAATGGGTCATGCTGTGTGTGTGTGTGTGTGTGTTGTGTGTGTGCGCGCGCGTGTGTGTGTGTGAGTGAAATATATGCTTTGTGACCGAATTTGTTGCGTCTCAGCTGGGTCTGTCCAGCCCGGACCGCCACCTCAAGCTCTGGTATGAAGTGTGTGTTACACAATAGGCCTCATGCAACGGCATGTGTGTATTTTTCTCTTAAATTGCGTATACTTATCTTACTTTTGTGCATACATACATACAACTTGTACGAGTGTGCCACGTCAGATTCAGCTTCAACGCTCGCAAGTACAGGAAAATGTCCTAGAGGATGCTTCACCGCGATGAATCCCACCTGTTCATAAACGAACGCACGCGTTCATTAGAATCTGAATTAGCATAATGTACGCCCCCAACGCAAACGCTGTACAAGGAGCCGTTCAGAAAACGCACCAATTTAAGCGCTAATCCGAGTGTACCAGTGTGCGGCGTGTGTGGTGGTTGATAGCTGGTTTAAGGCTGATTAGACTCTGGGTGCCTGTGGTGCATCATGGGAGTAATCAAGGCACCCGGGATAAACCGGCTATCACCACACACACACTCAGGGGAGAGCCTCATGTCATGTCAGCGTGTAACAGCTGCTCGGCCTTGTACCGTCTTGCCAATATACCGATGTGTGCAGACTCTACCCGTGTCCCGTGTGTCGGAGGAGCCCGGCAAAGCCACTTAGACGGCGTGCGGCAGGGTGTGGCAGCGTCCGGCGCACAGAGCGGTTCTTGCATGAGGCGTCCGTACCGCCGATCTACATTACAGTGACACAAAAGCGGAGCGGTGTGCAATTTTATACACATTTAGTGAGTGTAGTGAGGAAGTGGAGGAGAGACTGCAAGCGAAACGTCCCAACTTCTGAATGAAAAACGAAAACAAAGTGCCATAAAAAATCAATTCAGCACATTTAAAATGTACAGATTTTATGTGTGGGTTTTTATTCTTTAATTGGTCTTTAATCTTCTTGTTTATCAACACACACAGCGAGTCTCAAGCATAAAATTGGGCAGACACACCCCGAAGATGCAGCAGACAGCCAAGAACTAAATCTGAGTGTGTGTGTGTGTGTGTGTGAGTGTGTTTGTTGTCTTCTGTTTGGGTTACAAGTCTGTCCCCCCTCTCCTTCAACACATATGTCCCCATAAGCTCGGTCCCCTCGTTGTCAGCCCCAAACAGACAAGTAGGACAATTAAATAGAGCAATGGCTGATTCATAGAGGTGGAGGGATGAACATTAGTGACGACGAGGGGGCAGCTGTTACTGGGGGAGGGGCACACACACACACACACACACACACACACACATGCACACACACCAGGTTTTGGAGGCACACAGACTGCAGAATCACAAAATATTATATTTATAGCATTACAATTAAACATTATCATAGCATATCATATCACTAATGAACTCAATGGAAATCCCCCAAACTACTACTGGCTGCTGTACAAAAGCTCTCCAATTATGCTGTGCAAAATATGACACCCCAGTGCTAAGGGAGCACATGGACACACACAGACACACACACACACACACACACACACACACACATGCACACACACACACACGCACACACACACCACACACAATACACACAAATATTTGCCAGTGCATTTACAAAACACACACTATGTGAGTAGTAGGGGGTAAATGAGGAGTGGCATGGGAGGGAGGGGAGGTTGAGCAGGGGGGGGGGGGGGGGGGGGGGGGGGGAGGTTGAGCAGGGGGGGGGGGGGGGGGGGGGGGGGGGGGCGGTTTTGCATGCTGCCAGATGGTGCCTCGTTACCCACCCAACCCCACCCAGCCGCCTTTTTGTTACAAAGAGCCTCCCCCCTCCCTCTCCTCCCCTTTCCTCCCTCTCCTCCCTCCCCCACCACCATCACTACCACACACACACACACACACACACACACACAGCAGACAGCGAACAGCAGAGTAAACCATTTTTCGCCTAATGATGCAAAGATGTAAGTCCTTGTACTCGCACTTGCACGCTGCAAAGCGGAGAAGAAACGGGCTCATGGGCACCTTGACCTGCCGCTACACACAGGGGGGAAGACACGGGGAAAAAATATATGTAGGGAAGAGACGCAGACGCCGACTGAGTATTTATATGCGTCAGCCGGGTGGGTATTAAAATGACAACAACAACAACATCATCAAAACATATGTATTTCTTTATTTCACCTTTGTTCACCAAGGCAGTCCCTCGAGATTACGATCTCTTTTTTTCTCGGGAGACCTGGCCGAGACCGGCGCACCCGGTACAAATACGAGGGCTGACAAAACTACAGCATAGAGCCATACAAGTCAGACAAGGGACAATTAAGGAAAATGGAGCACAGCAAAAACAGACAACAGACACACACCGCAACATCCATCTCAGGAATAGCAGTCACACTCGTCGGTTGACAGTTACGTCGTTTCATATCAGGGCTTTGATGAACTTTCCCTGGGAGAAAACAGTGTCCCCTGCACACACACGCACACACACACACACACACACACACACACACCCGCCTCCATATGTCTGCAGAGAAAAAAATATCAGGGAGGAAACGTATGACGACTGAATAAATACATCAACGCTTATATGTGCTGTTTACTTCTGTAAAGTCATCCCTCACACGCACACACACACACACACACACACACACACACACACATACACTCACACACACGCACACAAACACATTACTCTTTCATACATTTCCTTTTTTTGCTAAATGACCCAATGTAGTCTTATCTGGCGTTTTTCCTTAATTCTCTTGTTATTTTCTCCTTCTTCTTTGTCTGATCAAGCGACCTTTTTTTCCCCCCGTAACTTTCTTTTGTGAATATCACTGCATTGTTTCGGGTTTTTTTCCCAATCTTTCCATATTTGTCATTCTCTGTTCTCCCTGCGTCTTTGATGTCTTTTCATCTCCATGGAGACCGCGCTCACGTTGCTTTTTAAAACCTGACGAAACGGCATTTTATCTCCACTAATTCACTTTTAATCTCCATTATTCTCTGCGACATTCATTTAACCTTTTACATTTGACCCTTTATTTGAGCGGGTGCATTTCTGCCTTCAGACTATTATCTGTGCGGTGCATTGTCCCGGGTGTCC
>JAOPHQ010000026.1:165000-177500 GCA_030340625.1 Merluccius polli
CAAAGCTACTTGTGATACTCATCATCGCCATGGGTAGAAAATAAATGCAGGCAAGTTGCGAGCATCGACTTTCTCAACATATTTCAGCCAATGCCGCACGTTCAGACTCAGAGAAACCCTCTTAAGAAGCGAATTAATTGTAGAATTTCTTCAAAGACTTCATTGAGGTTCATCTCTCACCACAAAGCCGCGGAGATGCTCCGATGAACTTTCTGTAAAACTGTAAAACGCTGCCTGCGCAAAAAAAAAGGGTTTGACAAAACAGCTCTCCTTTTTTTCATTTTTTGTTTCTCGGTGGAAATGTCACCATAGTAACGTCGAGTGTGTGTCACGTCATCCTGTGTGTGTGTGTGTGTGTGTGTCAGATGCAGGGGGAGATGATCTTGTGCTCTCCTGAGCCATATGGATCGCCATTCGATGTAGTGTCAATGTCTTGTGTGTAGATAACGGATATCTTTCTTTCCTCTGTCTTTTTGCAATAAAAATAGTCGCTCAGTGGGTTAGGGTTAGAAAACTTGCCGTGTTTGTTTATTTGGTAACACTTTATAATAACGTTCAGTCATCACAGTAATTTATAAGCCTTTAATTAATAATAAAGTAATCATTAACAAAACATTTTTTATAAGCCTTTAGTTAACATGAATAATTAACAAAACATTAATATACATTTGTAGATGAATAATAAGTAGTATTATGTTAAAGTAACCCTATTTTACCACAAGGTGTGATGAAATCTACCCTCTAGTGACATCACAAGTGGAAGTGTCCACCCAGATGTGTGATAGATAGATCAGCCTACCAGTTGGCCCTTTAACATAGCACTTGTTAATCATCTACAAATGTATATGAATGTTTAGTTAATGATTAGTCCATCATCAGGCTTATAAATGACTCATGACTGAACGTTATTATAACGTGTTACCGTTTATTTCTATTCAACGTTTTGGTGTGTGCCGTCTGTAAAAGTTTCACCAGAAAAAAATCCCTCAAAGATTGTCTGCTGAAGAGGAAGAAGAGATTGCTGTCTGACCCAAATAGCGTGCCGGGTTTAAAGGATTCATCATTTATTTACACTCCACCTTATATACACTGAGGACACTGTGGTCGGCGTGTCTGAGACGGTTGCTATATGTTCAGACCATAAAGGGAACAGTAAGTGACATGGTCTGTGTGTAGACACATGGACTGCCCCCAGGCTAAATACCGGACCGTACCAAAAAAGAGGGAGGAGGAGGGGTTTTAGGGAGTCTACTGAATGCGGGGAAGATCTGGGAAATGTGTCTTTTAATTATAATTATTTTCTTTTCTGTTGTAATCTTTGTTTGCTGACCATGTGAAATGTTTGCGTCCGTATGAATGGGCATCTTGAACAGGCAGATGTTTTTCTGTAAGAAATGGGGACACGTCGTTGGCATTTGCAAATGGCACCCTCTAATATTTACTACTTGGCACTGTATTCTGCATGTGTGTGTGTGTCTGTGTGTGTGTGTCTCTACCTATCATCCTCAATCTCATTCTCTCTTTTTTTTCTCTCTCTCTCTCTCTCTCTCTCTCTCTCATTCTCTCTCATTCTCTCTCATTCTCTCTCTCTCTCTCTCCCTCTCTCTCCCTCTCTCTCTCTCTCTCTCTCTCTCTCTCTCTCTCTCTCATTCTCTCTCTCTCGCTCTCTCTCTGTCTCTCTCTCTTTCTGCCCCTCTCTCTCGGCCATGTCTCCCTCTCCCTGTGTGTGGGTGCATGTGCTCGTGTCTGCGTGTGTGTGTGTGTGTGTGTTTGTGTGCGGCGTGCCTGTGGGCGATCCGGTGTCTTTGTTTGCGGGTGAGCGCTCTCCCGACAGATGTGTTATACGGTCATACTGTACCGTCTGGAGATACAGGCGGGATAGATAATGTGCAGAAACTAATCTCAGCACAATGAAACTCCCTGCACAGACTCCCAACCACACAGTCCATTCATAATTCATTGAATTCAGGTGTGCAAGTCCATGCACAAACGGTACTTTTAAAAGTACTGCGGGTGAAAACAGAAATATACATGGGTCTATATTCAACTGTGAAATTGTGAAATGCAATGTATTGAAATTCCATACTTAGGTCAGAACAAAAAATACTGAACAAAATCATGCATGTGCATTGAGCGCGGCGGCTGTCGATATTTCTTATACTTCATAGCGCTCCTGGTCGCCCCTTGTTTCGCGATGACGCGCTGTTGGAGAGAGGCGGACACGCTTGTATAGGGACGCTCTGTACTATAGCTGCCAGTACAGAAGTGGTTGTGTTCATGTCAATCATCTACGTCTATACAATTGGCCCTTTTCACGCGGGACCTGGACTTATCTTCACTAGTTTAGTCTGCTAGCCGCGCCCGGGGTTCATAAAAGGAGCAGACCCGTAATTAATGTTATGATCAACGGTCTGTGAAAAGGGTCTGTCGTTTTGCATGAAAATTGTGTGTGTGTGTGTGTGTGCGTGTTTGTCCTTCCTTTTGTTGTTTTTGTACGTGAATCGATCTCGATCCAATGTTGTTTACTTGAATACTTGTGTCGGTTACAACGAAACCGGAAATGTTATTGTGTTGTTTCATGGTTTTAACGTGTACAAAACACACACACACACACTGATTCAATGTTTGACTTCAAAATGTGAGGTTTAATATATGAACACATGTTTGAGTGTGCGCTGTGTACTTGTGAGTACATTGGAGTCATATTTGGACCTCCAGGAATCCAAGGACTAAATAACCTTACAATGCAAATGTGTTCTTATTAACTTAAAGTGAGCAGACTTTACTTTCCTCTCCTCATCTCTCATCTTCTCTCTTCTCTTCCCCTCCCCTCCTCTCCCCTCCTCTCCTCTCCTCTCTTTTCTCTTTTCCTCTCCTCTCTCCTCTTCAGGGCTCCTCCTCTTTTCCACCAGTCTCTCTTGTCTCTCACTCTGGTGTGTGTGTCTTTGTGTGTGTGTGTGTGTGTGTGTGTGTGTGTGTGTGTGTGTGTGTGTGTGTTGTCTGACAAAAAGGGCTTTTGAGAAGTCATGTGACCCATGGTTTTCTACTTGTCATGTGACCATTATGCTGAGGCACCTTCTCCCTTTTTTTTAAACAGTGTTTCCGCTATGAAACGTCAGTGGTGGCTCCTTGTCCACAAAGGTTTGAATCGTTCATATCCTGACCCCTTGTGTAACTCCTGACCGTGGTTGTAGCAGAAAATAACTAAAGACCACTTAAACATTTATTGCATTGGAACTTTACTATACTAAAACTGCTCACTAAATGCTGAGCAGTTGGGCCTTGATAGTCTTTAGTTTAAGCACTGGGATAAATTGTAAAACTATTCAAAAGGGACCAATGGAGAATTAATATTTAAATTTGTATTGTTCGTATTATTATTATGATGCTTTTGTCTGTGTCTCACCACTGTTGGATGAAGAGGAAACACTGCTGTGTATACACTGCTGTAAATATTTGAAAAAAACTGTACATATGTATGTTTGGTTCTGCTTTTTTTCTTTTTTTTTTGCTTATTGTAATTACAAGTTTGTTTCATGTATTTTATCTGTCCAATTATTTTCTATGAGAGTGCACAAAGTAAACTTTTTTTTATATAATTCATTACAGTATGATTACTGTAAACCAATCGGTTTGATTGGTTCAGGCTGATGCAGGTGTAAAATACTTGTTTAAACATGGGCTGAGGTGGATTCTGGGTAGAACAACAGGATTAGCCAATTGGATTGTTCAAAAGGAAAGCCAATTATTATTATTATTATTATTATTATTATTGAGCATGTATTTATATGGACCTGGATATAATAAACATTGTGATTCCAAATTATTGATGCATGTTTGTCTCCGATATTTGATATTTTACACAATTTATATTCATTAAGTTAACTAATTAATATATTTGAAGCCGTGAACACAAACCAGCCTCCACACAGACAGCCGGACCAGCTTTTACATGACATGTAAAACAGACCAGTCATAAAAGAGCGAACCACTATGACCTCATTGTTGATTGGCTGTTACATTGCCTTCCCATCACACCCTGGCTAGCCAAGCCTGATCCTTCTCAAGGTCTCCTCCTGTCCCCTGGGTGGCTGGTTGTTTCTCTTGTCCATTTTAATGCTAAAGTGGAACTGAAACTAAATTGGAAGTGAAGGTCAATGTACGTTTGTGTGTTCATTCTTTACTAGGGTACGATGCCCCAACCACGTACTTGGTCAACATTGAAGACATATTTTTTGATCAAATTAACTGTCGTGCCATCAGGGCACAGCCATCATGGACACAGCCGGTGATGTATACAGCCATACATACATACAGTATTGAATAATTAGGGAGAAAAGATCTAAATGGTCAAAGAAAGAAGTGGGGTGTTACTGCATTGACCCAGGGTGTATTACCACACCAAGTTGACAGGAATACATTACCATACTTCAATGGTTCGCTCATTATGGGCTGGCTGCAGTCCAATTGTCAAAAAATAAGATCGTTAAAGTAGTCATTTTACAACCCGACAGCTCTTCGTCTATATCGTCTCTCAAAATTGTAATCCAGAAGCAAATCATATTCGCTATCTTTCTAACTTTTATAGGGTTTGATGTTTAGTGGGGCTTCGACCCAAATAAGTATGTTTTGTCTGCAGTGGTTTATATTATGTAGGCTACTCGCTAGGGGAGAGGGGGTCATCCAAGACGTTGATGATTTGTTAGGGTTGTTTCTTATACATCCATGGGTTCTCTTTCAACATTTGTTTCGATATCTCACGATAGGATACGCCCCCTACACTGTCCCCAGGGGCAATTTTACACTACATATGTCTTGACTTAGCCTAGAACTCTAGACACCCCCTAGCGGCAGCAAATTTATTTGGCAGCTAGGTAGGGTCTAGCACAGCTCCGTCCGCTTTTTGGTGCTGGAAACACCAAAGTGTGTCTTGTATGTCTGACCAATCACAGCGTGAGGGGCGGAGTCGAAAGCCGGGCTACCTAATGACGACAGAAATGCGACGGTTCTGTGTTAGAGGTAAACAATGGCTGCTGGTGCTGGCGAACGGTTGTCTTTCCACTCGGCTTTGGCCGCGACTCTTCAAGACTTTAAGTTAACATTTTATTTGAGAAAAGAACAAAGAACGGCACTGAAGTCTTTCCTCGAAAATAAATATTTATTCTGAGTTTTGATTAATTACGTAGTCAGTGCCGTCGCTCTGACTACGCCACCTTCTTCGTTGCTCTGATTGGTTGTAGCGCTATCCTATTGCGTGCAGAGGGAACTTGAAAGACAACCGTTTATCCCGCCCACACTGCTAATGGAGCTGATCCAGACCTTACATCTTTCTGATGTAGGTCTGGCTTGCCAGGCTAGTCTTGACTGGCAGCGAGATGTGACGTCTGCTCTTTAGAGGAGGGACCTCCTCCTGCTATAAAAACCTGATGCAATGTCCTTCCTTCAGTCTTAAACCACTTCTCGCTACTAGAAGCAACCTCTCAGATGGTAGGTGTAGTTTAAGACTAGCATTACAGTTCACAGAGTGAGCCAACAACTCGGTCGCCAAATGCTATCCGAAGCTAGCGGATGAAAAGCTGGGCATTGCCTGGCCGGAAGTCCTCACTAAGACCACCATGTCTCGCTATGATGGAAAAAAGATGCCTACGGTCAAATCCTCTACCAGACAGCTTTTGCCATTTTTTCGTGCCTGGAGGAGGCGACCTGGTCATGGAGCAATCCTCTCTCCGCCAAACACCGTCCAGGGAGGGTCGGTGCTGCACTGGGCAGACATGGAAGAAAAAGGTTTCTCCTATCTGCCTCTGAACCTCTGCTGGCATCCCCCCTCCACCCCACACAGAAGTCCACCATGACTTCAGCGGGCCCTCCCCTGCCTTCCAAGGCCGAGTGTTTTCAGTCATCACTGACTGAAAGGGGCTACAAGGCGGTGACCATGTCGGTGAAGGCGCTGAACGCGTCGTCACTGCTGCTGGCCCACCAGGCCGCATTACAGGACGACTCTATGTCAACCTCACCCACCCCAGCCCTGTGGGACGAAGTGTGCGTGGTGACGGACCTCTGCCTGCGTCTTCACAGGTGCGCTGTCCAGGCCTTCGGAAGAGCCATGGCCCTGATGGTCGCTCAGGAGAGGGCTAGATGGCTGAACCGATCCAGTCTTTCTCAGAAGGAGAAGACTTAGCTCCTCGACATCCCCGTAGACCCGAAAGGCTTATTCGGCCCAGCGGTTGCCACCATGCAGAGGAGCTGTGAGGAAAAGAAGGAGGGTGAAGCACTACAATTGTGTCGCCCCAGGAAAGTGCCACCCACTCCCCCAACCCAACCCCGGCAGACGTTAGCACAAGCTGTGGCTCGACCAGGCTATCGCATCCCAAAACGTCAGCCCCAACCCCAGGTGGGCGCCCATGATCAGAGCAAGCTTCTGAAATTCAAGGGTGCATGGGCTAAGAAACCCTCGCCACCCCTCCCGCCACTCTGGGGGCCAAAAAGAAGTGACACACCACCTAATGCGCTGCTTCCAGAGGTGGACGGCACCTGCTTCGCCCTCCCCCCCAAGGATGTTCTGTTCCTGAAAAAGTTAAAGAGGGCTTATTCCAGGCCCTACAAAAGGCGTGCAGAGGCCATGTTGGCACTCAGAGTTCACAGCCATGTGAAAAGGAGGAAGGTCAGCCCTGCAGAGAGCTCTATGCAGTCCAGAGTTTTACAAGCACACACCAGTGTCCCTTCCCCCACGAAAACAACTTTATGGGGTGCATCCAGGCCCTGTATCGACCACATTTATTAATAAAAACAATAATAAAAACAAAAAGAGAACATGGCTGGGCAGCCCCAACTAACACCATAAGGGGGAGCCATAACCCCACTCCAACACCCAGCCCGCTGGGGCTCCGACCATGCAGCCCCCTGGGGCTCCGCCTGCTCAGCCCACTGTTCAGCCCGGCACCACAGCGACACCACCGGCGGACCAAGCGCAACAGTTGCATGTGTGTGTGTGTGGTTTCAGACTTGGTAATAAAGACTGTAACCAGGGGTTACAGGCTCCAGTTCTCGTCCACACCTCCCCATACGCAACAGTACAGTCGCGGGCTCAGGGAGAAAAGGCTCATATCTTGCAGGAGGAAATCGCCTCTCTGATAAACAAGGGTAATACCGCTCCAGCAGAGCCAGAGCAGTTTCTAATCAAGGTATTTTCTAGTCCTGAAGAAGGGCGGGGGTCTACGGCCGATATTAGATCTGCATGCTTTGAATAGATACATGAGTTGTTACAAGCTCAGGATGTGGACACACACAGCTTCAAATATCTGGTTCTCCCGTTCGGCCTCTTTGATTAAGTCCACAGGTGTTTGTAAAATGCACTGAGGCTGCCATTGCACGCCTGAGGGGGGGGGAATGCACTTGGCAACATACATAGACGACTAGCTACTGGCACAGTAGCCCCAGCAAATTCAGGCACACACCAGAACTGCTCATGTCACATCTGGCAGCCCTAGGTTTCACAATAAACTGGGGAATGAGTGTTTTGACCCCACCTCAACATCACTTCATATGCCTGTTGCTGGATTCTGCTGCTCTCAAAGCACGTCTGTCAGCGGAAAGGATAGAAGCCCTTCGGGCTTGTCTGCCACTTTTTTCACAAGGGGGTGATTCTGAAGTATAGAGTGTGTCTCAGACTGCTGGGGCTGATGGCATCAGCACCGGCAGTCATTCCACTCGGCCACTTATTCATGAGGCCATTTCAGCTGTGGGTTGCGTCGCTCAATGTGAACCCGATGTGCCATGGCTGCCGCCAAATCTTGGTCTTCATGGGGACATACCGGTTTTCTAACTACAGGCGTTACCATGGGAACGATCCTGGAGAGGAAAGTTATAACCACAGATGCCTCTCGAGCGGGCTGGGGAGCCATGCATGAGGGCAGGACAGTAAAGGCACATGGAGCACACAGATGCAGTAGTACCATATAACCTGCCTAGAACTCCAGGCTGTCTCACTGCCATGATACATTTTCTCCCTTTTCTAAATAGACAACATGTTCTGGTCAGAATGGCATATATCAACAGACAGGGGAGCGACTCTTGCCTATTATCACTGAGAGCCCCGTACGTGCCAGGCGTATTGAACCTCGGGGCAGATTTACTGTCCAGAGGAAACCCTTGCTTTAATGACTGGCTAGTGGAGATATTTCAGCTGTTGTGCAGCCTGCCTTGGCCTCTGCCTCTCCACAGGGATCTCCTGACCCAGGCGCATGGAGAGATCTTCCATCCTCATCCAGACCACATGGCTCTATGGGCCTGAACCGTGAAAGGTTACATTTGACTATTTCCGGGCTTCCACAGAGTGTTGTTGCAACTATTCAGAGCGCCAGAGCAGCCTCTACACATTACGCATATGAAGGCAAATGGCGTGCGTTTGAGGATCGGTGCGTTAAATTAGGGGTGGTGGCTTTCCAGAGCCCCAGACCTGTTATTCTGACATTTCTACAGGAACTACTGGATAAAGGCTTGGCATTCTCCACTGTCAAAGTGTACTTAGCCCCTATATATAGGTGTGTCACATAGGCTTTGGGGACAAAGTGGCAGGTCAGCATCCTCTTGTTTGTCAGTTTATGAAAGGTGCGCAGCGCCTCCGGCCAGTGTCAAGAGACTTAACTGCCCTTGGGATTTAATGATGGTGCTCGATGTGCTGTCATGCCCACCTTTTGAGCCACTGCAACAGATAGAGCTCAAGATGCTCTCCTTTAAAATGGCTTAATTACTCACCTTGGCCTCTGCAAAGCGTGTGAGTGATATCCACGTGTTGTCAGTGAACAGGTATCCAGTTTTCTATGGGGGATTCTAAGGCTTTACTGAAAACTAATCCCGCATTTGTGCCGAAGGTTTTTAACCTGGCATTACCATACTGCCCTATTGAGCTGCGGGCTTTCTATCCTCCTCCCTTCTCCACGCAGGAGAAGGGAGGCTGAATGCATGAATGGCTGAATGCGCTCTGCCCGGTGCGGGCATTACGCACATATGTTGATAGGACAGCTGGATTCAGGAAATCAGAACAGCTGTTTGTGTCATAGGCTACACCACATTTGGGACAACCCCTTACGAAACAACGTTTGTCACACTGGATCGTGGGGGCTATTGCCATGGCCTATGACAGCAAGGGGTTGCGACCCCCTGTAGGTCTGCATTCCACTCATTCCACTCGCGGTATGGCTACGTCGTGCCTGTCTAATGACGTGACCGTTGATGGCCGGTCTTTCGAGGTAAGCTTGTCTGGCAATAGGGCAGTCCAAGATACCAAAACGAATGATGAAAGAGAACTTTAGGTTATGATAATTAACCTAAAGTTAAGGTTAAGGTTAAGGTTCTCTGAAACATGAGTGAGATATCTCAGCATATCACCCTCCTTGCCTGGAGTGAGCAACAGGTGTGAAGGGAGGACGTTTCGTCAGGTTTTTATAGCAAGAGGAGGTCCCTCAAAGAGCAGACGTCACGTCTGTCTGCCAGTCAAGACTGGCATAGTGTAAAATTGCTTCTGGGGACAGCACTGGGGGTGTGTCCCATAGTGAGATACCTCACTCATGTTTCAGAGAACAGGGGTTAATTTCTTAACCTAAAGTTATATAGTTATTGGATAATTTGTTGTTTGGTCCTTCCAAAGACAAGAGTCTTTCAAGACACTGTTTTCATTCAAACTATCTAACAGTTTGGATGAAGCCTAAATAAATGTGGTTAACTTAATTTCAGAAAAAAAAATAAATGTTGAAACTGAATAGGGTCTTAAATCACCCCTGGTTTCTACATTTGCTTCAACAACAAGCTTTGGCTGTGGCCACTCCAGTGATGGCGGACATTAATATGGTGCTG
Organism: Merluccius polli; assembly: GCA_030340625.1. Lineage (NCBI taxonomy): Eukaryota > Metazoa > Chordata > Actinopteri > Gadiformes > Merlucciidae > Merluccius > Merluccius polli. Next base: position 174,853 of record JAOPHQ010000026.1, read on the forward strand.
TGAATAATTCGATTTTTTTAGTTTGGGAATGTAATACTTATCTTGCTATGGATTATTTATAACTAAGGATGGAGTCAATCTGTGTGTTATTCTGTTAATGGGAGCCTCTAAACTCACCAGAACATGGGCCAGGGAAGCCTGTAGGGACTGTAATTTGTGATAAGGGCTATACACACTCACACACATACACACACTCTCACACACACATACACACACAGATACAAACACACCACCAGCACAGCGCTTGTGTTTTATCTCTGTTGACATTCTCAGTTCAGTGACTTCAGACACACACTCAGAAGGCTGTAATGTCTCGTAGCGCTACTAGTCTATTCTAGCGACAAAAAGAAAAAAACAACTAATTAATAAAGCTATTGTTCCCTTTGTGCCGCACTGGGCCCACTCTGCTACCGGTCATTTCAACAGGGCCACTTCTTCTATGCTCCTCCTCAAATGAATGAACTAACGTTCACAGAACAATGTTATGCTCGGCTTGGCAGGTGAGGGGAAAAAGCCGAGTCGTGGTTTTAGTGTGAACGGAAAGTCTAGAAAAGTTTAGCAACAATGTTGGTATAAAGTAGCCTACACATTAACTATGTGTGACAAGAGCTAAGGGTTTTGTCTGGCTAATTGCATACATTTATTAAGTACAATTAAATAGGATAAAATTGCCTCCAGTTATTCCTTGTGCTTCTTGTGTTTTCCCTTTCCCTTCTTTCTCTCTCTCTCTCACTATATATATATATATATATATATATATATATATATATATATATATATATATATATATATATACCCTTCACTCAGTCACCTGCAGTATATCTACCTCGGTTCTTCACTCACTCATCTGCAGTATACCGACCCTGTTTCTTCACTCACTCATCAACAGATTGTTGTTTCAACCACAGTGAGTACCTCACGTCTCCAGCTCCTTGAATTGTGTATTCAAGTTATCTCTTGTGTGTATTTTTGGCTCGTATCTAACTGTGTCTCCCTGTGCCACAGGATCATTGCTTGCCTATCTGCCTGCCTGCCTGTTCATCTCCCTGCCTGCCATTCAGCAGCCCAGTCTGCCAGTCACTAGCATCTGCAACCACGCGCTCTGCTCTGCCACGCTTCATCAGTCATCAGCCTCCCCTTACCCCTCTACCTTTGTCTGCCGGACATTCCCCTCATCCATCCTCCTTCCGTGGAAATCCTGACAATAAACCTCTTTCCTTATTCAGTCAATCTCTGAGTCTGTGTCGGCGTTTGGGTCTCCCTGATTTGATTGTAACAATAATGATATAATATAATGGGATATGGCAGAATAGAATACAATAGAATAGAATAGGATCACATAAAGAGCAGAGTAGAATGAGTGTGTAATTGTTAACTCAACTGATCATTAAAAGCTCTATTGGAGTTAATTTGTGTTTTTAATTAAAGGAATAATACAGGCTAAAACACTTCCATCGAGCTTCTACCATTGATTTCCTGTTCATTTCAGGGTTTATTTTTTCGATACCTATCGTAATCTGCATTTTGTCGCTGGCTGTTGTGTCCTGCTTCCCACAATCTGCTCCAGTGTGCTATTTTTCTACATTTCCCAGAATGACTCGCTACCCTCTCTCAACATCAGGAGGCAACCTTCTGTAAATTGTACATTTATAAATTCAATAAACTATTGCAGTTCAAACCATGCCTGTTCAGAAAAGGTCGATTGCTTGGCAAAATCGGGCAGGCAAAACGCTCCACTTCTAAAATGCTTGCGGTGGAGTATGACGCCATGCTGTAAGTTAGCATGGCAAACTTTGAGTTGCAATGGCAGAGTAGCGCTGTTCCTGTATCTGACCTGTGCTCAGACTTCAGGGAAGTGAAGAAGAGTTGGGTTGTTAGTAACTTTAGGAAAGTTACGTTCCTGTAAAGGCCTGCTGCAGACGTAGGTAAAGACGTGCTTGTCGCATGTCCAAATTGCACCAAATTTGCGTCTAGCTAGCTAGACATTTGGCAGTATGCTATGATACAACATGCCACACAGGCAAAATTCGACCGTCCCTTCGTGACAATGGCCGTGGGATAGAGCTGGTGACTCGGCTGGGAGAGCTAGCCTGGCAACGCTAATGTTAGTTGCGGCTGAGCTTGCCGGGCCTAACTTTAGCTTAGCCAGTGGTGCCTTCTAGAACACCCAATGGCAGTTTTTTGGTGCTGGATTTTGATCCTGTACCCCTCGCTTTCTGGGAAAAACTCCCAAACCAAAATAAAGAAACCTTTCACAGAGTTAATAATACTTTGGTGAACATTTTGGTTTACTGCTATTGCTGAGGCTAGCAAGTTTATGCTCTAAGAAAAAAAGGGATATCCAATGACTCGCTGCCCGGTCCAGTTGAAACCTAGATGCATTGGCCATATCTGGGCTCCCTGCTGCCAGAACAGACCAAATCGGCCGGGTTAACAGTGACTACCGGGTTGTTTCCTCTTCCAAACAAGGCCATGCCTCGGCGGCTATACAGAGATCATGACCACGCCGCAAGTCCACAATGCCAAAGTGCATTCTGGATTTACGAGGCTGCTGGCCCGGCAAAAATGTGTGTCCTCTTACTCAATGTGTGTGTCCCTCTTACTTACTGATTTCTCACCATAGGAGCATTGCAAAAATGTAATATGCA
>JAOPHQ010000026.1:182500-215223 GCA_030340625.1 Merluccius polli
ATTACATTACATTTACTTTACATTACATTAGGTTGCATTAAATTAGGTTACATTACATTACATAGAGAGACAGTAGACAGATACTGTCTACTGGCAGACAGATATTGGCTCACCTTGGACTTGTACCATTCTTCTGCCTCTGAGATGTTCTTGGCGGCGATGCCTTCATACTGCATGCGGATGTCTCTGAGGGCGGCGGTCAGGTCGGGCTTAGACATGTCCATCTGGACCTGGACCTGGGTCTCCTGCATCTGGCTCTGCAGCTCGCGGATCTCCTGCAAAACAAATATATAGAGGTTACAAAAGAAAGGAAGGAGGCTTTATGTCCTTTGGTCTTTCAGGTCACCTGTACATGTGTAATTATTAATATTCAGTTTGAATAATGACTTGTCTATAAATATTATTTTATTATTTTAATTTATACGTGTTACTTATTTTTATATTGCTGTTGTATTACTTGTTTTTTTAAAATATTTTATGGCTGTACATAGAGAACGAACACCATTCTGATGGTGGGGATCGAATCCCCATAGGTTTCCATGAATACTAAAACTGGGATCACCTTTTTGAACGGGACGCATTTAGAACTGTTAAAGGGTCTACAGTGGGGGTATGAAATGTGGTATGCTTTGGTCCCGTTCAGCTGTCTCCCAGACTGACCCGGGCCACAGCTATAAATATCTGTGCATCTGTTCACACACACACACACACACTCACAAACACGCACATGCACACACACACAGTCATACACGCACACCATGAGTGAGGGAGTGAATGACAGAGAGAGAACGAGAGAGGCGAGGACAGGAAATCCCTATCTCTCTATCATGGCTGCATGTCTCAGAGTCTGAAATAACTGGCATTAGACTATTGATGATGAGACGCCCCACCCTGCATTGCACACCACAACGGTATGCAATGTTAATGTAAGGTCAGCTCCTTGCGTGAGAGTAACAGCAGGTCAGCTAGACAGACGGATGGAGCTACACAGGAAGAAAAGTTACAGCCAAAAGTTGCCATGTTATCAATCACTGTCAATTGATCGAGAGATGGATCGATTTTGTTTTTTTCTTCACAGCAATGCCAAAAGAAGGGAATGTAGTGGCAATAAAATGCAGACAGCAATGAGTTGAAAGACCCGCTATATATAGTGATAGTTAGTTATTTGATAGTCGTCCATATTTAGATGTTATATTGTGATGGCTATTTGATGATCGTCTGGCTGCCGGACTGGGAGACCAACAGGGCAGACAGAAAGAGCAGGCAGACAGACAGACAGATACACAGATAGAGAGACATACTGACATATAGAGCAGACAGGCAGACAGACAGACAGACAGACATATACAGCGGACAGACCGGCAGACCGACAGACAGCCAGAGAGCCTGACAGACAGAGCGACAGACAGAGTAGACAGACAGAGCAGTCAGTATAGACAGACAGACAGACAGGCAAGTAGACAGACAGCCAGACAGCCAGACAGCCTGACAGACAGAGTAGACAGACAGAGTAGACAGACAGACAGACCTCTTCATGAATCTTCTTGAGGAAGCCAATCTCCTCCTGCAGGCTCTCGATGCGCCTCTCCAGGTCCAGCCTGGCCAGGGTAGCGTTGTCCACGTCCTGCACACACACACACACACACACACACACACACACACACACACACACACACACACACACACACACACACACACACACACACACACACACACACACACACACACACACACACACACACACACACACACAAACAAACAGATGACAAGTCATTAGTAAAGTATCACTCTGTATAGAATAAATGAATACACATGAAGAAACAACAAAAAAAAGAATTGGACAAAATTATGCAGATATCATTAGAGAGAAAAAACTTTTTTTCTGTATACTCGACAGAACAATAGAAACTCTGAGGCGAATTAAGAGTTGAAAATGTGGAAAACTGAAATTGACAGTTTGCAGAAAAAAATGATAAAAAGCGGACGGGAGATGAAAAAGATAAGAGAATAAAGCGAGGAGCTGAGGAGCCTGGGGCAGCCAGGCAGATTGAGACATAAGAGGAGAACAACACATACCGCTCTGAAGGCAGACAGGTTGTTCTCAGCCTCCTCCTTCTGGTGCACCTCCTCCTGGAGCCTGGACCCATGGGTAGCGAGAGAGAGAGAGAGAGAGAGAGAGAGAGAGAGAGAGAGAGAGAGAGACAGACAGACAGAGACAGAGACAGAGAAAGAGAGAGAGAGAGAGAGAGATGAACATGTATTAGCAGCAATCAATCAATAAGTAGCATTGACCTGTAGCCCAGTATGCAGGTAGGAGTAAAGAAGTTGATATCAATACAGAAATACAACAAATGCTTCAAATGGCAATTCCCATTGCAGAATGCAATGGGAATTGCAGAATAAGCTGCACTGTGGTTCTTGAAGCTTTGGTTGTCTGTGCCCCAGTGGCCTGTGCTCTGCTGCTGCAGGACAATGGACCGTGAATAGACCTGAGACCGTGCCAGGGCATGACTCTGTCTGCTGCTACCGCCTGCCACCTGCACCCACACAACCACAGTCTGACAGTGTGACATGACTATAGCAGACTAGCAGCTTCACACACACACAGGTGCGCACGCACACACACACACGTAGGCACACCCACCCACACACACACACACACACACACACACACACACACACACACACACGTACACGTAGGCACACCCACCCACACACACACACACCTGCTGTTTAAAAGTAGCAGCAGCTGTCATAGTGTCAGAGTGGGGAAGGGCAGTCTGACCGGAGAGGAATCTCTGTCTGACTTGTGACTACTGGGTCTCTACTGGGTGTATTTTCACATCTCTCAAATGTTAAATAGTTATAGCTAAAATGATGTGGCCAGTTCTAAACACACACACACACACATACACAAAATATTTATGTATTTTTAAAGTCAGAGCTGAACTACTCCCTCGAAATAGATGACGAATCACGCATTTTCTGACTGAGCCAATGATTCAGCAAAACACACACACACACACACACAGAAAGCCAGACAGACAGATTCACAGACAGAGACAGATAGTTATGATATTATCATAGATGGTGTATTATCTATAGAAACCACATCTGACATTAGCGCATTGCATTCTGGGATACAGGTCTGTATGTCTGATTTTCTACCACCAGTTACTCTTTGAATCACATCATACTTCCCTCGCATCTGCTCATTTATTTACTTCTCTGCTTTGTTGTTCTTTTTCTTTCTTTCGATTTTTTTTCCATTTTTGAGGGGAAATTACGCCACGATCACGGGTGCTTTTTACCAAAAGCCCGTCAAAACATATTGGAAAACAACTTTCAGGAACTGACACACTGAGTAACTTTTAGACATTCACTCATTCACTGCTCAGCACCCATTTAAGCCGCACCGTACCCCACCCTACCCCACCCCACCCCACCCTACCCCACCGTACCCCACCCCACCCCACCGTACCCTACCCCACCCTACCGTACCCTACCCCACCCCACCTCACAGTACCCCCACCCCACCGTACCCTACACCACCCCACCATACCCCACCCCACCCTACAGTACCCCACCCACCCACCGCACCCTACCTAACCCCACCCCAGGGTACCCCACCCACCCACCCCACCCTACCCCTCCCCACCGTACCCCACCCTACCCCACCCCACCGTACCCCACCCCACCCCACCCCACCATACCCTACCCCACCGTACCCCACCCCACCGTACCCCACCCCACTGTACCCCACCCCACCCTACAGTACCCCACCCACCCACTGCACCCTACCCCACCCCACCCCACCATACCCTAACCTACCCCAGTCCCTTCAACCCCAGCTATCTGTCCTTCGAGCGGTGTGCTTTATTATATGGAGACTGATAGACTCCAGCCAACTGTAGTGTAACAGACTGTCTCTTCATGACTCTTCCAGAGTCCTCTCTCTTATCTTCTATGGTTCCTTCAGACTCAGACATTAGTTTCAGCACCTCTTTTCAGACGTCGTCTATCGAGAGCTTTTTCAGGCTGCGTCTCTCGGGAACAGTCCACTATGGCCTTTTAAAGCGTGGTAGAAAATATGTCAGACATCTAATTTGTGTGAGACACTTGACAAGCATCAAATCTAAGATATAGTTTGGTAAAAGGGCAGGTAGTATCAAACTGCATTGTCCTCGTCTTCTTTCTTCCCGTCTCTATATATTTCAAACCACTGATCGCCTTTTTCATCCATCCATCTATTCATGTTAACAATAATAATAACTATTATTATTATAATAAGTCTGTATGCTTCTCATCTGCAGAGACAAATTTCGAAGCGCTTCACAGGAAAAAGACAAATAAAAAGATAAGAAAAGATAAATCCATCCATCCACCCCCCCCCCCCCCCCCTCCCCCCCACGCCCCTCTCCCCGGTCCGTACCTCAGCCTGAGTTTCTGGAGGTCGTCGGCGAGGTTGTCCCTCTCCACCTCCACGCGGGCGCGCTGGCTGGTGACGGCCTCCACCTGCTGGCGGAGCTCCCTCATCTCCTCCTCGTACATCTCGGCCACGCGGCCGGGCCCCTCGCGGCCCTTCAGCCGCTCCACCTCCACGCTGAGCGCCGCGTTCTGCTGCTCCAGGAAGCGCACCTTCTCGATGTAGCTGGCGAAGCGGTCGTTGAGGTGCTGCAGCTCCGCCTTCTCGTTGGTGCGCGTGTTGAGGAAGTCCTGGTTCATGGCGTCGGCCAGGTTGAAGTCCAGTTTCTCCCCGGTGTAGGTGCGCACGGCGGACGAGGATCCGTAGGCGCCGCCGCCGCCGCCGCCGCCACCGGAGCCCCTGCCGGACATCCTGAGGCTGGAGTAGGAGGGCATGTTGCTGGACTTCACCTCGTACACCCGGGAGGACATGTGGGAGGAGGAGCTGCGGCCCGCGCCTCCGTGTCCTCCGGAGGAGTACATGGAGGACATGGGAGTGGAGCCCACGCCGGAGCCGAAGGTGCGGCGGTAGGAAGAGGCCGACTGGGCAGAGGAGGAGTAGGACTTGTCCATGGCTGACTGGCGGTGGGCTGACTGGTGGGCTTACTGGTGGGTTGTCTGGGTTGGGTTGGGTTGTCTGGGTGGTGTGGTTGGGGCCGGTTGAGCAGCTGAGACCTGAGTGTCCCAGCGGGCGGAGGAATGACGGACTTAGTGCAGAAAGGCCTCGCACGGGATGCAGCTATTTGTAGCTTCGGCCACGCCTACCTCCCCCTACCTCCCCTTCCTCACCCTCCTTGCATCTCCCCCCCCCCCCCCCCCCCCCTGCTGCATTTCCTCAACTCTCAAATGACACTCGCCCCCAAACTACGAGAATGCTTCCTGCTTCAAACTTTGGGGTTGACCGCAAGATGGAGAGATGACAAGAGGTCATCGTAATCTGATTACATTTACAGTTACTTTACACTTATTTTACAGTTACTTAGCATACGTAAAGCGTACGTAACGCCACTCCTCCCCCGCACCATGCCTCCCATGCCCCTTTCTTGAATCATAAATCTTAAGACATCCCCCCCCCCCTCCAACTCACTTTACACACACACACACACACACACACGTGTACATCTGCCCCACTCCCTTATGTCGCTGGCCTCAGCTGTCAATTGGGTCTAGTGTCAGGGTCTAGGGAGGGCGGTGGTCTGAAGCATGTGTGTGTGTGAGTGCGTGTGTTGAGTGGTATAGGTTAGGGCTGTTGAGGCAGGGCAGCTGCGGCGAAAATGTTGCGTGTGTGTGTGTGTGTTTGCTGTGTGTATGTAAAAGAGAGAGTGTGTGTGTGTGTGTGTGTTTAATGTGTGTAGGAGAGAGTGTATGTAAGTGAGGGGTGAGCTAGTTGAGAGATGATTTGAAGGAAAGTGCTTGGATTCAAAGACAGTATCTATTAATTTATGTATATGTGTGTGCATGTCTGTGTGTGTGCGGGTGTGTGTGTGTGTTAGTGCGTGTGTGTGTGTGTGTTAGTGTGTGTTAGTGCGTGTGTGTGCGTATGTGTGTGTATGTGTCTGTGTCTGTGAATTAGTGCGTGTGTGTGCATATTAGTGTGGGTGTGTGTGTGTGTGTGTGTGTGTGTGTGTCTGCGTGTGTTTCCTTATCATCAAGCATACATAAAGAGTCAGAGTGTTTCAGGAAGTGGTAAAGGATTGGTAACGCTGGTTGATTGCATGCATCCAATATCACACTGCCAGGAAATTAGGATCGTCTGCCACCTGGCAGAAGGCCGGCTTCAGTAGCCACAAATACACTCCATCCTACACAGAGTGTGAACATTTAATTCTACGCAGCGATTGAAATACTGAAATGAACAACGGGAATATCGGTGAAGTACCCAAACACTGAAGAACTGCTGTTGAAATATGCATTTTTGTGGAAAAAGTCCCTGAAAGTCAACTTCAGCACTATTATTGAGAAGGTTTTTCTGTAGAGAGCCTCATTCCGTTTGTTAGGGAGTTAAAAATACTGCATGTGAAAATGTCGCCTGTGTCACCTTAGTTACACAACACAAGTAAACGTTTGAACCGATATGGTGTCAGACAGGAAGGTCACAGCCGAAACACTTTGTCATGATGAGGACGTGTGTTTATTTGTGTATGTGTGTGTGTGTGTGTGTGTGTGTGTGTGTGTGTGTGTGTGTGTGCTCGCATGTGTGGGCATGTGCGTCTGCGTCATGTCAGGTTTTAATGAATTGCATGTGCATCATATGTTGACCACTTCAGTCATATAATATATTTTATTTAGAAAATGAACACACAGTCGGTCTTTAAGCACTGTATGGCTTTCATGGTTGTTGCTTTTTCAATGAAAAGTGACACTGAAAAAAGATAATATAATAGATAAAGATAAATAATAATAATAATAATAATAATAATAATAATAATAATAACAATAATAATAATAATAATAATAATAATAATGTTAATATTAATAATAATAATAATAATAATAATAATAATAATAATAATAATAATAAAGTGTATTCAATATTTTCCTCATATTTTCTACCAACACTGCTTCTCTACACAGACAGGAATGTACCAGGTCAGTATATGAGTGCATGGATGTGTTAATAACTGAACGTTGGTAGCAGCCTCCTAAGTACGGACGATGATCGTTGTGTTTGTCACCGTTGTCGTTCAAAACATCCGACTTGCATTCTAACTCATAAGGAGCGTACTTCCTGGGTTACCAGCCCTGCTAGACCGCCCGGTGACTCACTGGGTTGAGACCACCCTCCACAACACGGCGCCATAACTGGAACCAGCCCACCGTGAGCAGCTGAAGCCAGTCTGATTCAAAAGTGTGCCATCATTGGAGTTGGAGTAATGCTATTCAGTGTTAAAATGTGTGTTTCTTGTGGCTGAACTTCATGCGTACGATAGATTTACAACTTTTTCTACGATCTGTTGATAAATGAGGGCCCAGTCTATGACCCGAACATATGTTCAAATATGCTCAAGACGGCTCTTGCGTCTTGAGCATGACGCCCGAGGATCTGACCAAGCGTCAATATATGACGAGTATGGGGCGAGAACAGGCTGCTTGTGGGAGTTTGAGTCCTCTAGCCACTAATCAAGTGAACATTTGACTCTTGACTCTGTATGCATTCGTAATATTTTTTGTGTGTGTGTTTCACTTTGTGTGTATGAGTATGTGTGTGGGCGTGCGCGTGTGCATGCAAATGTGTGCGTGTGCATGTGTGCATGTCTGTGTGCCTGGGTGCGTGTGTTAGTGTGTGTGTGTGTTTGAGCCTGGGTGCGTGTGTATGTGTGTGTGCCTGGGTGCATGTGTGTGTTTGTGACTGGGTGCATGTGTTAGTGTGTGTGTGTGTGTGTGTGCATGTGTGTGTTTGTGCCAGGGTGCGTGTGTGTGTGTATGTGTGTGTGTGTGTGTGTGTGTGTGTGTGTGTGTGTGCGTGTGTGTGTTTGTGCCTGGGTGTGTGTGTGTGTTAGTGTGTGTCACAGAGCACCTTGTGTCAGCTGCTGTTGGTGTCAGCTCTATTTTTAGTTTTCCCGTCTGAACTCTGCTGCCCACTCCTAACCACTACCCCAAAGGATCATGGGATTGCTAAAGAAAGAGGCTGAAAGGATCAATAAAAATAGAAGCAATGACGATGCTTTTAGTGGAAACAGAACTTCAGAAGTTGAATACAGCTGCTGTCAAACAAACTCCACTATTAAACATTGAATTTACAAATTTACAAAACAATTCAAAATGGAGCCATGGTCAGACAACAGCTCCAGGATATATTATAATTAGTAAATCTGCATCCTGTAACATGTCTTAAATAGGGGGATATGACCCAAGCTTTTGGGTGCTTTTGTTGGGTTGCACTAATGTACAAGACCACATATGTCTCACAAATCAGACCTGAATATAAAAAAGGAGCTTCGGGTTTGAGATTACCACAAATTTAATTCCATGATTTATAGTTTGTGTGAGTAGCCACAAACACACAAACACTTCCTTAACGCTGACCCCCCCCCCCCCCCCCCCCCCCCCGACCTGACCCCTGACCTCTGAACCCTTGACCTGGTGAAGGGAGAACAAGTGGACTTGACAAACTATGAACCCCTCGTTTGTTCTTTAAACAACCTCTTCTTTATGAGTGTGGGTTATTTGGGATGTCACCTATCCTACATATCTACATGTCATTAGTGATTTTATTATACAACAGGTGTGTGCTTTTAATTCCTTTCTCCTTGACCTTTTCGGGGACTTTCCCCTTGGAAAGACCCCTGGGCAGACCCAAGGGAAAGTACTCTGAACTGGTGGTAACATATTCATCATTCTAATAAGACAACATCGCTATTTTTACAGTAACCCACTTTTAACCTGGGTAAGCGGAAAATTACCTCAGTCCTAATATGCTCCTATGCAATTCTAATTTAGCATTAGTGGAATAGTCACATAGACACAAATCAATAGCTTATGAGAGTAACAAAGACTTTAATGCAATGGACAATTACAATATTAGTCAGAATCAGCCAACCCAAAAAATAATTTCAATATAGGCCTACATTTATTTCATATAGAAAATGTGTTAAACCTGATTTTATACTTAATAGCAACGCTCTATTTTTATTGCTCCCTAGATGCTAATTCCAGGAAATGCCCTCACCCAGACTAATTTCTAGTAAAACTATATTTCATGCATCACACATGCTTTCTCACACATGCTAAAACGGTACCAGACATGGTCTGATCGGATATGACAGACACACTGAATAGATTGGACAACAACTGAGCGTGTGCAGAGAGCCAGGGGAAGATCCCCCTGGAGTGCATCATATCGACTGTCCAACACAACACCAAGGAGAAGAAAATAGCCCAGTGAGGGGTTGCCCGGCAACCCTCCACGAAACAGACAGTAAATTTGACGTGTGACGTGGCCTAGATAAATGAATCTTAATTTAGCACTAAACTAAGGTCTGTGCGCGGCAGTATATCGTCATCACACAGATTATACACACACACACACACACACAGATACAAACACACCACCAGCACAGCGCTTGTGTTTTATTGACATTCTCAGTGCAGTGACTTCAGACACACACTCAGAAGGCTGTAATGTCTCGTAGCGCTACTAGTCTATTCTAGCGACAAAAAGAAAAAAACAACTCATTAATAAAGCTATTGTTCCCTTTGTGCCGCACTGGGCCCACTCTGCTACCGGTCATTTCAACAGGGCCATAGATGCTCCTCCTCAAATGAATGAACTAACGTTCACAGAACAATGTTACGCTCGGCTTGGCAGGTGAGGGGAAAAAGCCGAGTCGTTGTTTTAGTGTGAACGGAAATAGGCTAAGTCTAGAAAAGTTTAGCAGCAATGTTGGTATAAAGTAGCCTACACATTAACTATGTGTGACAAGAGCTAAGGGTTTTGTCTGGCTAATTGCATATGTGGTACACCCTTATGTGATAACACAATAACCAGCGCAGCGTTTAATCTAATTTTCAACTTTTATTGTGAAAGACAATATTTCCGTAGAGGGAAAGTAAACGAAAGCGGAACCAAAGTGCGGGTATCGTTGCACCACGCTGCCCAGGTGAGAGGCTCCTCCCTCTTCTCTCACACCGAGATTTGGAGACGAAGATGGCGGTTCGCTCTTTCACTCATTCACTCCGTGATTCAGTTTTCCAGGTTAGTACTCGGTAAAAATTATAAACTGTGTCCGCCGGAAATGCACAGAGATGTATTGAAGCTGTGATGAGTCTGTTGTGGAATTTTTTATGTGTAAGGTTGAGTTAAAGAGTTTACAACCGCGGGAAACGGGCGTTGTAAACAATAGAGCTAGCGAGCTAACAATTAGCAGGTGTGTACTGTGACTGTGTGTGTGTGTGATTCTGGGCGCTGGTGTCCTCACTCCCTGGTAATGTGTTTACTTTAAGGTATCCTGACATGTTATAAATGATTGCTAATGTTAAGAGAAGAGAGCTATGTTATTCCTAAGGTTATACAGAAGTAGTTAGGTGTGGTCTGTGTTTAAAAATGTATTATAAACTGAACAGTTATCCCTATGTGTATGGTGTTTCATGTTTTGACTCTAAAGTCATTTAAGTATTAAGTTACAGCCAAAGAGGGTTTGTGAGTGACATTATTACATTTATATGGTGGTCGATTTCTGAAGTTAAAAACAACTATATAAATATAGATTAAAACCTTTTGATATTTTTGCACTTGCACACAAAATACATAAAGAGTGATATGTATTTTGGTAGACATGATGATTTATGTGAATGTGTGTGAAATGTTGCCCACTGATGTGTGGAGAGTAGAGAAAACTATTAATGTGTTTAACTTGAAATTAACAAATTAGCATTGAAACATGTTTACACTAGGGGAATGTTTATTGTTTTATACCATGACTTTGAAAAGTTGTAATAAAGAGACAGAGATTTGGAGACAAAGATGGCGGTTCACTCTTTCACTCATTCACTCCGTGATTCTGTTTTCCAGAGTTCATCCATGAGAGCTGAGAGCAGTGGACCCCATTAAAAATCATTTGTTACTCCAGTTACACCCTTTTGAAACTCGTAACACATACATTTATTAAGTACAATCAAATACGATATAATTGCCTCCAGTTATTTGATTGCTTTTTTACTCGGATCACTAGGTGGTTCTTTCTTCTTCGCGGGAGCGGGACCTGTGGAGAGACACATTTTAATTAGCAACTTAGATACCTTCTGCTTAGAAAGAAACCTTACCCATCTGTTTAGCTATCAGCATACTTGAGGATTGAATACTACAAGTTAAAAGCTGCTTAGCTTGTCCCTCAAAACAAAAATACATAATTAGTGTTATGAACGACTGCTGCTGTGTTTGCGCTACAATGACACCTCTGTGAAAAGGGTCTATTGAGCTAAATTAGTTAAAGTCTCTTAGCTATTTACATAACCTACTAGATATTATAGTGTAGTATAGTATATTATATAATTCACCCACATGGCCCCCATGCAACTGCTGCCACAACCAGGGTCCGCCGATCCTTTCATACAGTACACACCATGGGGCCATACTGACCTACAGGGATTACCAAGTGGCCCACCAAGAATAAAAGATGGCGGCTCACCATGGATATCCAAATTTGAACTGCTAACCACTAAAAACTAGAAACTAGAGGACGTGGTAGGATTGGATTTGAGAATAACAAAAGGCACACATGATACACTATACCAACAGGGCCTCAGAAAAGGCGAAAAAAGAAGAAGACAGGACACAAAAGAACCTGGTAAAGAAACAACTGGCTGCCCAGGAAGAAAAGGCCTTACAACTAGAAGCACCACCACTAATGGAAGCTGCAGTAATCACTCAAATCCCAACACAAATGGCACCTCAACAAACGGGGCCACCAAAACAACCTCAATACCTATAACAACAACAACAACAACAACAACAACAACAACAACAACAGGTGTCCTACCCAACCTGGACAAATGCATATCAGGAACCCACAGCCTGAAAAATGGACAAGGAGAGATGGGCGAACAAGAGGCAGAACGATGAGAGGGCGAGACAGTGGAAGAACCTATGCCCAATCAAACCAGCAATGCTGGCAACCACACAGGTCATTTCAGGGACCAATGGACTACCCTGGCCCTACACTCCTGGCACGATACCCATGCCAGATGGCAGGAGAGACAGCCACAAAACAATACATGGGCTCCACCAAGCCACAGCAATTCATGAAGATGGTGACAAGGAGAAGGAGAAGCCGGTTATTGCATATGGGATGATGTAAACTATAGCAATGTACAGTGTTGTATCATGTGACCTAATGATTTCCCCCCCCTTCCACCCACCCAAAAACAACAAACAAAACTGGGGGGAAATTGCCATTAACACCATCCTGGTGTCAGCTTGGAATCCCAACCTCCATTGGTTGACGACCAGGACGAAGCAGCAGGGAGTAGGAGCTCCCCACAACTCCACCCTTGGGAAGGATTAAGGGAGGCAGGAGTGCTTGCTTGGGTTGAGAAAACATTTCCCAACAGTGGATTACCTGGACACAGGTAATCCACACACACACACACACACACACACACACACACACACACACACACACATTACCTACTAGATATTACCTGCTATCTATCGAAAACATTTCCCAACAGTGGATTACCTGGACCTGCACCTGGACCTGCACCTGGACCTGGACCTGCACCTGGACCTGGACCTGCACCTGGACCTGCACACACACACACACACACACACACACACACACACACACACACACACACACACACACACACACACACACACACACACACACACACACACACACACACACATTACCTACTAGATATTATCTGCTATTTATCGAAAACATTTCCCAACAGTGGATTACCTGGACCTGCACCTGGACCTGCACACACACACACACACACACACACACACACACACACACACACACACACACACACACACACACACACACACACACACACACACACACATTACCTACTAGATATTATCTGCTATCTATCGAAAACATTTCCCAACAGTGGATTACCTGGACCTGCACCTGGACCTGGAACTGGACCTGGACCTGGACCTGGACCTGCACCTGCACCTGGACCTACACACACACACACACACACACACACACACACACACACACACACACACACACACACACACACACACACACACACACACACACACACACACACACACACACATTACCTACTAGATATTATCTGCTATCTATCGAAAACATTTCCCAACAGTGGATTACCTGGACCTGCACCTGGACCTGCACCTGGACCTGGACCTGCACCTGGACCTGCACCTGGACCTGGACCTGCACCTGGACCTGCACACACACACACACACACACACACACACACACACACACACACACACACACACACACACACACACACACACACACACACACACACACACACATTACCTACTAGATATTATCTGCTATCTATCGAAAACTTTTCCCAACTAACAGTAGATTATCGGTATGAACAAAAATATATTAATCATGTATGATGTTTATAGATATTTGAGTTATGGTTCAATGCGTTATGGTTCAATGCCTCTGTCGTGTGTGTGTGTGTGTGTGTGTGTGTGTGTGTGTGTGTGTGTGTGTGTATCTTACCTTCATTGGGCTTGTTGATGGTGATACTACAAGGATGAAGGAACACAGACAACATTCATAAATGTGTATGTACTGTTTGCATGAGAGGAGTACACTTCCACCAGCTAGGAGAAGAGCTTGAAACATGAGCCAGAGCACATATATACATGTTCAGCATAAGCAGAGAACCATAAGACATGTCTACCTGCTCTCCATTCCATCCAGCAGCTCGCGGTATTTGGTGATCTCTTTTTCCAGCGTCATCTTGATGTCGAGCAGGTCCTGGTACTCCTTCAGCTGATGGGCCATCTTATCCTATGGTCACGAAACATTTGTGATTGGTTCATTCACGTTGTAGAAAGACACCAATAGCAGAGAGTTCAATGAACCAATAAACAACATGTGCCTTGAAGCTGAGTTGGTTTCTATTGCCACTCCATTGCACTTGCGACTTGTAAGTCACTGGGATTAAACAAGTGTCCACTAAAATTACTGTTCTATTTAAATAAATGTAAATAGAACGATCAAATCCATCAGACTTAGTTGAATGAGGGAATGAAAAAAAATTACCTTCATCTTGTCGCTGTCGTACTCCAGCCGTCTGATGGTGTTCTGTAACCCTGAGGCATTGCGGCCCAGGACTATCAAGGACTCATTCTAGAGAGAGAGAGAGAGAGACAGAGACAGAGACAGAGACAGAGTGACGATATACAGTATATCATTGTAGGGATAATACAATGATATACTTATTTAATATTATCCTTATTTAATAAGGATAATATTAAATAAGGATATAAGGAAGGAAAGGAGGAAGGTAAGAAAGAAAAAAGGAGAGGAAGAAAGGAAGAATGAAAGAAAGAAAGAAAGAAAGAAAGAAAGGATAATCTGAAAAGGAGAGATGGTTGTGGTTCCCTTGAGTGAGTTGATCTCGCTTTAGGTTACATTACATTAGGTTACATTCCAGTCCATTCCATTATCAAACGGATAGTTCAGGTCCTTGATTCTGAGTGTCTCGAAGCTGTATGCTAAAGCCTGTATGCTAGCCTGTGCTGGATTTTATATTGCTGTTGTACTACTTGTTTTTATATTTCATGGCTGTACATAGAGACATTGTTTTTTCTTCACAGCATTTGCAAAAGAAGGGAATGTAGTGGAAATAAAATGCAGACAGCAATGTTGTCTGCATTCACCTGGACCCCACTTAGCATCCTTCCTCTACTACCCCTCCCCCCTCTAATAAAACAATAAAAAAAAAAACACATGCAATCATTCTGTGTTTGTATGTCCTGGCTCTTTCTTTGATATTCTGCGCTTAGTATTTTGGCACTTATCTCTGTTGTATACTCGCAATGGGTTAACTTAGCAATTGGGTGTGCTTGAAACTCGTTCTTGTGAAATCCTTACTCTACTGATAGCGATTTACTGTTGCACTTTCTCCTAACAAATGTACTTATTGTAAGTCGCTTTGGACAAAAGTGTCTGCTAAATGCCCTAAATATAAATGTAAATGAGTTGAAAGACCCGCTGTCCTACTATATATAGTGATAGTTAGTTATTTGTCATTCATTTTTAGATGTTATATTGTGATAGCTGCTGGACTGGAAGACCAACAGGGCAGACAGAAAGAGCAGACAGACAGACAGATACACAGATAGAAGGACATACTGACATAAAGAGCAGACAGGCAGATCGAGTAGACAGGCAGACAGACCTCTTTGTGAGTCCTCTTAAGGAAGTCCAGCTCCTCCTGCAGGCCTTTTTTGCCTCCCTCCAGTTTCTTATTGGCCAGTTTGGCTTTGTCAGCTTCCTACACGGATGGGAGACGAAAAAGATCAGAGAATAAAGTGAGGAGGAACGCAGCCAGGCAGATTGAGAGATAAGAGGAGAACAACACAACACATACCGCTCTCAAGTCCTTGTTCTTGTTCTTCTCCTCCTGGAGCCTGGACCCGTGGGTAGTGTGTGTTTTTGTGTGTGTGTGAAAGAAAGAGTGAAAGAGTGAAAGAGTGAAAGAGTGAAAGAGTGAAAGAAAGAAAGAAAGAAAGACAGAAAGAAAGAAAGAAAGAAAGAAAGAAAGAAAGAAAGAAAGAAAGAAAGAAAGAAAGAAAGAAAGAAAGAAAGAAAGAAAGAAAGAGAGAGAGAGGGACATTTATTAGCAGCAATAGTATGCAGGTAGGAATTAAGATGTTGATATCAATACAGAAACACAACAAATACTTCAAATGGGGAGAATTCCCAAGGGAGCATTTAGAGATGGAGAGGAGCTGCATAGTGTTTCTTGACGCTTTGGTTGTCTGTGCCCCAGTGGTGTGTACTCTGCTGCTGCCAGGACAATATACCTGAGATAAAGCTGGGCCTCTGCTTCACACACAACTACAGTCTGACAGTGTGACATGACTATAGCAGACTAGCAGCTACACACACACACACACACACACACACACACACACACACACACACACACACACACACACACACACACACACAGTTATATTATTATAATAGATGGTGTATTATCTATAGAAACCACATGTTGATTAGCGCATTGCATTCTGGGATACAGGTCTGCATGTCTGATTGTCTACCACCAGTTAGTCTTTGAATCACATCTTACTTCCCTCGCATCTGCTCATTTATTTACTTCTCTGCGTTTACATTGTTGTTCTTTCTTTCTTTCTTTCTTTCTTTCTTTCTTTGAGGGGAAGCCACGATCACAGGAAATAACACACTGAGTAACTTATAGACATTCACTCATTCACTGCTCAGCACCCATTTAATTAAAAAGATAACCCCCCCTCTCCCCGGTCCATACCTCTTCTTGACATTTTGGAGGTACTCGTTGAGGTTGTCCCTCTCTTGCGTCACGGTGTCACACTTGTGGTTGGCAGTCTCCACTTCACTCGAGAGGTTGTCATTCCGGTCCTTGAGCCTCTGGACCTCGGAGTCGGACCCCTCCCGGCCCTTCAGCCCATCCACCTCCTCACCGAGTGTGGTGTTCACCTGCACCAGGGAGCGCACCTTCTCGATGTAGTTGGCTAAGCGGTGGTTGAGGTCATAAAGCTGAGCATTCTCGTCGGTGCGCTTGTCGAGGACTTTCTTCGCGACTTCGGCTTTGTTGGTGTCATCGATAGGTTGGGGGTTGGTGTCCTTGTCCATGGCTGACTGGTGGTGGGCTGACTGGTGGGCTGTCTGGGGTTGTCTGGGTGGGTTCTCTGGCGGTGTGGTTGGGGCCGGTTGAGCAGCTGAGGCCCGAGTGTCCAACCTGAGTGAGGAATGACAGACTTAATGCAGAAAGGCAAAACTAGGCCTCGTAGGAGGCAAGGTCTAGTTTTCTTTGAGACTTACTGCCACGTTTCATCTCGTTAACATACACAACATGCACCGTGCGCATCTCTCCCCCCGGTCTGTGGCACTAGTGGCTCTGTTAGTCCGTTTATAAACAGACATTATGTTAATCACTTTGTCATATTGCTTATTACTAACACAATAAAAGTTGGATCTAGGCTACTTTTTTATTTGTCTCATAATGACAAATGCCGCTTCAGTTTTCATAAAATCAAACCGGACCGGCAAAACCAGAAATCGACCCAACCTTAAAATGAACAATGGAAATATTTCTGAAGTACCCAAACACTGAACAAACACTGAAATGTTTGTTGCAAAAGTCCCTGAGAGTTAACTTCAGCACTATTAATGACAAGGTTTTCAGCCGTAAGAATATTATGTATATCTGCAGTCTGTAGAGAGCCTCATTCTGTTTGTTAGGGAGTTAAAAATACTGCATGTGACAATGTCGCATCACCTTAGTTACAACACAAGTAAATGTTATAGGGTGTCAGTCAGGAAGGTCACAGCCAAACCCTTTGTCATGAAGGGGTCTCTGGTGTCTGTCTGTCTGTGTGAATACACATTTCTATACAACTTAATTACAGATAACGGCACACATAATAGAAAATAGCCATAGCATCTTCGACTCATTTTCATAAACGCATAATGGCTAGAGTTATTGACATTGTTCATAACTAATTTCCGGGCACACAACTTGATTCCTGGTCAGCAACACAGTGAGACTACTACTACTACTACTACTACTACTACTACTACTGCTACTACTAGTAAAGATAAGCTATTAATAATCACACATGAGACCTACTACATACTAGTAATGATAGGCTAATAGGTCTACTAATCACAACAAGCCTATTCGTAATGTAATTAATAATGTCTTGCTACATGCATTGGAAATTATACTCACAGGAGAGATGTCGTCTTTTAGAGACAGTCGTCAGCCTCAACTTTTATACATACCTCCAGTCGGTCACCCCCCCCCCTCTATAGCTAATCACAGACCTCATCAGTCAGGAATAGGTGTGGTCTTAATATGAAAAGCTGTTTACAGACTGTAGGCAAACTCATTCAAATATGCAATAGTTAACATCAGTGTATTTGATGGAGTAGTGGCATTACAATGTGCTGGCTTACGTAGACTGGCTTACGTTGTGAAGCTTGAATACTGTTTCTTTACTATACACAGCATTTGCTGGTATGGATGTAGCTTATTATAACGAATGTCGTGTTCAAGTTCAATTACACATGGGAAAAAAGGGGGGGGGGGGGGGGGGGGGGGGGTGGTGCGGGTGTGGGCTGTGAATACCTTTAGAGACTGCTTGCAGTTTTAATTAGGTATTCACAGAGTATCTGGATACCTATTGTTATTGTGGGGTTTGTCTATTATAATAATTAATATTAATAATTGTAAGGAAATGTCAGTGCTACCACAGTGCTAGGCCTACATCTGACAATATGTACAGTGATGGACAGTGGAGAGGTACAGTATAAAAGAGAATGTAAATGTGAGGTTGAATGCACTATGTACAGTATACAGCTTGTGTACATTTGGTAAGTGCAGAGTATAGCAACATATGTACAATTGGTTATATGCAAATGTAAGGTTATATGTACAGTAATGTATATAACATACAGGCTTATAAATGTGCGTATGTTGTATGTTATGTAATATTTAACATGAGGAGAAGAAGAAGAATGAGGAAGAAGAATGAAAGAAGACCAAGGAAGAAGGAAGCAGAAAATAACAGTAGTAAAATTACTATGTAAATAAACCTAAGGCCGTGTTCACACCTGGCTTTTTTTTTTCTGCCAGTGCTCTTTTTACATTGTATTCCTATGTAGCAGAGCGCTTTTGGAAAACTCCCCCGGCGTTTTTTTAAACGCCTCTCTCTGCGCTTTTTTCTCCCGCACCGAGCGTAAAAAAACGTTCAAAAAAGTTCAACTGTCAGAAAAAAAAGCGCCTGATGTCAGGCGCTTTTTTGACACCTGACCAATCACAAGCGGAACATTGACACTTCGTCACGAAGGAAACTCTCAAAACAAGAAACAATGGTGGACAAATCACTCGGGAAAGCGCCGGTGGAGCGATTGATAGTTTTAATTACGGAACATGTCGAGATGTACGACATGTCTAATAGGCTCTACCACAACACCACAAAGAGTCCATATGGAAGCAGATCGGGTTAATCCTCTCGATCTGCCATTTTGTAGACACGTAGCGAGTAACGTCGGGGTCTAGAGTGGGTTCGTTGCTAGGCGATAGAAAAAACGCTCTCTGCGCTTTTAGGACAAAAAGCGCTGCCAGCTTTTTTTTTTTGAAAAAGCGGTCGGCTCAACTTTTCCCTATCACAAAAAACGCCAGGTGTGAACACGCCCTAAGTCAGCTAGCTAACTTGACATTGTCACATTGCGTTGTTTAGTTTTTTACAGGTCATCTCACGTAGCAATACCACCACAAGACATGGATTGTTCATTAGGCGTGCAGACTGAACCATCCACTGTGGTTATCAACAGATAATCTATCAGTTTGCCCTCACAAATACCTTTGAATGTACAGAGAGATACCTGCTTTACCATTAGTCAAGTCAAATTAATTATTAGTAAGGTCTTCACTCTCACAATAATCGGATTCAGTCTTCATCAGATAACATTTTATTTTAGGTGCAGCAAATCCAGAATAAAGAGCAGTGGCACTGGGGCTGATAATGTGCAATGAATAAAACTATTTACATCAAAGTCAAAGTCAAACATTTTCAGTATTTGTCAAATGCACAGTATAACAGGGTCATTCTCAACAGTGACATTCTTATGACATGGCAAGCGACAAATATGTAGAAGGCTTTAGAATTTATAATATTGACATATTATTCACATTATCTACTTCGCATCCTGCTAGCCACGTTTTTCGCTCATACCAGCTCCACGGAAAACCCTGTTTATCCGATTTCAACCCCCCCTTTGTAGATAATTGAATGATGTTTAAATTGGGTCTTCGACGACTGAAAGGTATTTCTGGTAATGACACGATGGAGTTGGAGTTGCTCTGATTTAAGGTACCGTTAGCCACGTTGACATTGACGTGACTAGATCGCTGCCCCAGCGGTCAAGTCACGTCAACGTCATACGTACAATACGTACAATACGTATGACGCAAGCCCCCCCCCCCCCAGAACCCATAGAGACTGCATTGCGGTGCCTACAGTTTGTAAAAATTGCCTTAAAAAGGTCCCCTGTGTGACGTTGATTACCCATTACAAGTCATGTCAACCCAGATGTATGATAGATAGATCAGCCTACCAGCCTACCCAGTGGACTATACCAACTGGTAGGCTGATCTATTTATCATACAACTGGGTGGACACTCCCACTTGTGATGTCATTAGAGGGTAGAATTTGAAATGGCTTGTAATGGCTAATCAACATCACCTGGTGGTAAAATAGGGGATTAAAATCAAAGTCAATCAGAGCCATCAGGGTGATTTTCAACCAGACTGAAATCGCCCGTAAGGGGCGGTACTCCACAGAACACGACTTGGAGCTGATTGGACAGATATTCAGAGGTAGGGGACAAACTGTCTTGACAGCGTAACACTGTGGTAGAATGGGATAGAAATATTCCCTCCCTTTCCCCCTTTGGTGGGGCATCGCCCATTTGCCCTGTGGAACAAGCAGCCACTGGTATTAACTGATCGTTTTTCCTTTTTATTTCTAGTGTTATTTAAATGACACAAAAAAAAGCAATACTACAATATCACATAGGATTGCTGCGTGGTCCGAGTAGGGTAGGCCTACTTCCAATTATCACAACACAAATAGGTGGTTTGAACATTGTGCAAAGTTTTGATGGAATTGCACGGCAGAACAATTAAATAACCAACCATTTATTATTAGAAGGCAGGGCTTTTTGGTATCATTTGGCCTTGTTTAAAAAATGTAGATAGTTGCTAAATAACCTGCGTTCATGATTCAAAACCCTTCTTTATTAAAACCGTTTACCCCCCGCTTGCCGCAACCTCTTATTTCTAGGGCCGCAGCTGACTAGTGGGAGCGCCACCATGGAAAACATATCCTGGGGAGAACCCGAGAACATTTAATAAATATTATTATTACAGTAACACCAGTTATTTAAAAGTCTGTCTCGGTCAGTCTTACCGATTCTCACCCTGGACAGCAGGTGTCTTTTTAAAAAATAACCTACCAACGGACGAATATGCGTGCAATGTGGCTCTACTCAGGTGCAGCAGTTTGACGTCATGATTGAGTGACAACAGCGTGCTGCGCTTGTTAAGGCAACTGAAGCAATATAGGCTTTGAATTATTGGCTCTATTTATCGGCTATAGTTTCATAATAATAATGAAACTAATGCAAAAATGATGCTTGTCAGTATTTATTGCTCAGAATTTGCGGGATGAAATTGACAACGTGTTCTTCGTTACTCTTCAACGTTACTCACTCCAACACAATGCTCATTGTACTATAACAACAATAACGCCTGGCATGAGTGTCACAACACTTTAATTGTGGCTCATGATACTATACCATCCAAATTATAGCAATAGCACTGATGTTGACTAGATGCTGTGTTAAGAGCATAGTATTCTAGTTTAACTTGAATACTCACATATAAATGAAGGTATCATCACACTGCAGTCCCTCTGGCTGAACCAATAAAAAACATGTATCTGAAACACAACACAGTACTGTATGAGTTATGATAAATCACAATGTAAAGAGGCTGTACATATACCGTTTAACTTGAATACTCACATAGAAATGAAGGTTGAATACTAACCTAATAAAACAAACCAGCAATGGCATTTTACTCAACAGAGTGGTGCAGGGATGATTTTTGCAGGCCAACATCGCCCTGGGTTCCCTTGACAACAAGTCAATGGGTTTTTCCATTGGATTTTGCATTATTGCAGGAAATAAGCTCTGTGGCAAACAAAGGTTTATGATACTCACACGTTTTGTTAAGCAAGATAATCTTCACCAATGAACACTACTTTTATGACTTTTGAAGCGTAAATGCAATCACCAGAAGTTTTTTAAGACACGTAAAAGCTTCAAAATTCACGAGTGGGGTATTTACTGACGTATTTTATGTCGTAGACCAAAACGTGGCCATCTCTTAAGATTGTGTAAAACCACAGACCTTATTTCAGCCATCTAACCAAAAACCCATTCAAAAAACCCGTTGACTTCGAGACGAGGGAACCGGAAGTGCCAACATGCTAACGGACTTCTGGGTTTTAGGACTCACTCCTGCGCATGCGCCCCTCTATGGGATGCTGCTAATATTAATATTAAACTGAACTTGTGCTCCAGTGCTGCTGCTGCTGGCTGTGCTGCTGCTGAACATTTCAGTTAGTTTGCGACATTTAGCGACATTTCCGTTTTTTACCGGCGTTAATCCATATTGTTTCTATGGTCTTGAACGTCGTTGCTGATGCTGCTATTTCTTCTTCTTCTTCTTCTTCTTCTTCTTCTTCTTCTTCTTCTTCTTCTTCTTCTTCTTCTTCTTCTTAATTGGCGGGCACGGGCGGTGCAGCCATAGAGCTAGTATCCAACTTAAAGGTGCATTTCTGCCCCCTATCGGACTGACACAGTGCCATCCATTATATTAAACACAGTGCCATCCATTATATTAAACACAGTGCCATCCATTATATTAAACACAGTGCCATACATAATATTAAACACAGCGCCATCCATTATATTAAACACAGTGCCATAGCCCTGTATTAAACACAGCGCCATCCATTAAATTAATTCTTTGAGGTTGACGATGTTATATATGACATTAAAGGAGCTATATGTAAGAAATGTACTCAAAGTAATCATAAAATGACCCTAATATGTCAATAGACATTGAGGAATCATGTTCATTTCAAGTATTTATGTCAGACATAATAGTAGTCCAGCCAGAATATTTAATTTTAAACGCAATATTTCTGTACCAGGAAAACTGTTTTGTTTTCATTTTGTGTTTTGGTCTGTTGCTCCACCTTCTGCCTAGCGTCCAATCGCGAAGTCAGTACTGTGTCGCCATCCGGGTTGCCAGATGGCTGAGCTGCAGCCATTTACTGTATAAGGAAGGCTGCAGCTACAAATGTTTCGGGTCAGAAATGTCTGACGTTACTAAATGCATTCGTGAACATGTTTACATTGCACTATTAGCCTACCAAATATATTTTAGTTGGGTAATGAAAATGGTCCATGTTTCCACTGGAGTGAACTATTGCAGTATATCTTTAGAATTATATTTGGCTTATCGCCATTATTCAGTTTTTGCTAGAAAAACAGTATCGTTTGCTCAATGACTGTATGTAAGGATTTCACACCATTGAGGGCCATTTACTGCACACCGACTGCAGTGTGGATGATAATAAAACAGCGGTAACAGCATGTGTGTGTGTCCGTTGGGGGCTGCTCTATTCGGACACATTACTATGAAGCCCCGGTGACGGTGTGGAAGTGTGGATGCTAATAAAACAGCAGTAACAGCATGTGTGTGTGTCCGAGAGGGCTGCTCTATTCGGACACATTACTATGAAGCCCCGGTGACGGTGATGCAGTTGGTCAATATTATCAGGGATCTATGCAAGGCAAGTGTATTTGTATAGCACACTTCATACACAGAGGCAATTCTATGTTCTTTACCTAAATAAAAGCAAAGAACAGTATGTAAAACACTTGTCATGGTTGCTCCTTCTAGTAGACGCAGTGTTGTGTTGAGTAATCCGGGAACGGGGAATCTGGCAACCGCTACTCTGGGGGGGGAGGGGGAGGGAGTACCACGCTGTACAGTATTTACAACGTGGTTGCAATAACAGTTTTGGCCAGAGAGGACGCAATCCTACATATAGCTCCTTTAAATTATGGCCTATACAAAATACTACATATCTCTGCAATGCTTTATGCATCACACTTAGCCGAGAAGCTAAGCTTAGCTTCGGCGCATAAGCCTGCGTTGCATAGTCCAACATAAACACACAGTTAAGACTATTTAAACCTTTCTATTTAAACTGTTTCATACAATTGATAGCACTGTGTTTAAACAACAACAAAACAGTCTTTGAAACACCTTTACATTTACTTTTCTTAATCCATATTTCAATACATTTCTATAAACCAATAAATCATTCACTTTTCAGTTGAAACATCAATGATGGTGTTAACCACTCACTTCAATAAGTGAAAATAAGTGAACTATCCGGTCCTTAGTTACACTGTAACATTGTAGCAAACGAATTGTTTCACAATGTCAGTGTCTGATGTGTCTGTGTGTTGCTGTGTCTGTGTGTTGCTTGGCAACCATTCTACTCAATGTCGCAGAAGAACTACATTGCTTGGCGGAAGAATGATTATTTGTTACCAATAAATTATTGATTTTTGTGTTGCTGTGTGTTTATTTTATGAAACCTTGCCTATTTTATGAAACCTTTTAAACCTTTTATAAAAGCGAGGCTGTGGTTTATTTTCAGTGATTTTAGAACAGCTAAGGGGCGTTGTTGACCGCTTCGACCACAGCCTCTTGGGACTTATTGCTTCATTTTGCAATGGCTTCGAACGCGGCACAGCCAAGTATGGATATATGACATCCGACTTGCTTTCTAACTCATAAGGAGCGTACTTCCTGGGTTACCAGCCCTGCTAGACCGCCCGGTGACTCACTGGGTTGAGACCACCCACCACAACACAGCGCCAGAACTGGAACCAGCCCACCGTGAGCAGCTGAAGCCAGTCTGATTCAAAAGTGTGCCATAATTTCTGCTGGAGTTGGAGTAATGCTATTCAGTGTTAAAATGTGTGTTTCTTGTGGCTGAACTTCATGCGTACGATAGATTTACAACTTTTTCTACGATCTGTTGATAAATGAGGGCCCAGTCTATGACCCGAACATATGTTCAAATATAATGGCGACCCCAAACATCAGAAGCCATGGGGGCGCCTCTTGCCTCTTGAGCATGATGCCCGAGGATCTGACCAAGCGTCAATATATGACGAGTATGGGGCGAGAACAGACTGCTTGTGGGAGTTTGAGTCCTCTAGCCACTAATCAAGTCAACATTTGAATCTTGACTCTGTATGCATTCATAATATTTTTTGTGTGTGTGTTTCAGTTTGTGTGTATGAGTATGTGTGTGTAACCCGATTGGTAGCTTCGGTGGAATCACAGCCACACCAATCAGATGTCAGCAAACAGCAACCAGGAAGTAGAAGGACCAATCCTCGACAGGGAATCACACAGCTGGATTTGCATAACAGGCAGAATCACTCAATGCATTGTTAGGCGGCAGCCGTAACAATTCATATAAAACCAAGACTCTTCCCATTTTTAAGTTTTTTTATGATTTAGTTTAGAATTTAGTTTACATTATCTGTGCCATTTAAAATGGCACAGATAATGTACAAAGCACAAAATAATTTACTTTGCCGCAGTAGTCAGAGTCTGTTTGAAATTAGATTATGATTTGAGGGGAACAGGTGTTTTTAAAAAGGCTAAGATAAGAACAAAGATGTGTTTCTTTTAGAGGTGTTGATTTGTGGAATAGTTGTGATAATGAAAAAAAAGGTGTAGTTCACTTTCCTCATTTAAAAACATGTTTAAAACTAAAATACTAGAAAAATATATAAATCAGGTATAAAGAAGAAGAATGAAATTACTGAAACTTTTGGTTGTGTTTGCTTGAATTGTTGTTATGGAACTTTATTTATTTATGTATTTACTTCTCTAATATGTTTTGTTTGTACTTCAGTTTTATGATGTAACCGAGTTGCCTTGCTAAAGTTGTCTTGTTTTAAGGGTAGGCATAATTAGCACCAGCTTCAGCCTACACCTTTTTTGATTAGCTCATACCTTGTATTAGGATTTGGTTGAGGTAAACCTTTTTGGTATTTTGTTGGGGGGGGGGGGGTTAAAAAATGCTAATCAAATCAAATGATCTGTGGGATCCCATAGCCAACTTAGAAGCAGTCGTAAGAGAAACAGCATCTGTGTCCTGTGCTTCCTCTGTTAAAATGCTTAAAATGCTTGTAAAGGGAACAGAAATGACCGCTACAGGAGGACAATTAAATATCTTTTGAAACAAAGAAAAAGAAAAAAAAATGTATATAATGGTAAGGCCAGAGAATATCCAATGGTAAAATGATTATTATTATACATTTTTCTCTCTTTGTTTTCTTCTTCAATATAGTACATTTGATAGCATTTTGTTGTTGTTGTTGTTGTTGTTGTTGTTGGTGTTGTTGTTGTTGTTGGTGTTGTTGTTGTTTACATGTCGTGCGGGTACCGGTTATGCTGAGGAGGAGAGGAAAGGAGTACAATAAATGCACATGTACCACAGTACTACAATACTACTGAACCACAGTACCACAGTCAGAGGCGGTCCTGGCTACATTTGCGCCCTGGGCGAACCATCCCTTGGGGGGAGGGGGGGTGCTAGCGGAACATTTTGTTGAGGGGGGGGGGGGGGGGGGGTGCTAGCGAACATTTTGTTGAGCGGGGGGGGGGGGGAGTCACACAGGTTGTGTGTGACTCTCTTGCTGCTGAGAGTCACACACAACCTGTATGACTCTCAGCAGCAAGTTGACGTGACAACGAGGGCGCCCCAGCGCCCACTCCACTAGCCTGACATGGAAATGAGTCTAGAAAACTGGCGAGTTTTGTTTTGAGTTTAGTTTTTCTTTTATTTCTTTTTTTTGAGGGCGCGCTGGGTTTTTTTTTTAGGGCGCACTCGTTTTTCTTTTTTTTTTAAGGGCGCGCTCGTGCGCCCCCACATAGATTGCGCCCTGGGCGGTCGCCCACATTGCCCATCGGTAAAACCGGCCCTGACCACAGCAATACTACTGAACCACAGTACCACAGTACTACAGTACCACAGTACTGCAATACTACTGAACCACAGTACTACAGTACCACAGTACTGCAATGAACCACAGTACCACAGTACCACAGTACTACAGTACCACAGTACTGCAATACTACTGAACCACAGTACTACAGTACCACAGTACTGCCATACTACTGAACCACAGTACTACAGTACTACAGTACCACAGTACCACAGTACTACAGTACCACAGTACTGCAATACTAATGAACCACAATACTACGGTACAACCATACAGTACCACAGAACTAGACTACTACTGAACTACAGTACAACACTACTACATTACCACAGTACTGCCATACTACTGAACCACAGTACTACAGTAGTACTACAGTACCACAGTACCACAGTACTACAGTACCCCACAGTACTGCAATACTAATGAACCACAGTACTACGGTACAACCATACAGTACCACAGAACTAGACTACTACTGAACTACAGTACAACACTACTACATTACCACAGTACTACAGGACAAGAGTACTGCAGTACTACAATACTACTGAACCACAGTACCACAGTACTTAAGTACCACAGTACTACAAAACTACTGAAGTTGTTCAGGTTACATTGATAAAAGGACAGGTCAGTGAACTGTGTCATCATTGTAGTCGTGTGTAGTTTTATCCACTAGGATCTTATTTCAGCATTAGAGCATTGTGTGGAGTTATCGACCCGGCGTTTAGTGTGAGAAGTACAACTGCTTTAGTGGTGCAGACCAGCTTCAGGGTGAAGGCGCGACTCCAGGGGCCGCTGACGTGGTTTTTAGTTGTGTTTCAGGTGCAGTGCTTCCCAAACTTTTTATGGCCCGTGATCCCAACTTTTAGGTCGGAACATTCTTGCGACCCCCGTACTTCTTATATTCACAGTCTACAGTCATCTGCTTCCTCGTTTTAACCCAATCAGCTTCAGCCAGAAATAGTCATTTGTACATTGTTTGTATATTTAAAAAATATACAAAAGTATATGCACAATGAACAATCTCCCACCACGACCCCATAATGGACAGCAGATAGATACCCACAGATATCATGACCTCCAGGTTGGGAAACACTGTCCTTAAAACAGGGGGGTTTTAGGTGTTCGGCAATCTTCTAGTGGGTCTCCTCCTTATCTGTGTTCACTATGAGTGGGGTCTGTGTGCACACTACCAGAATACCTGATACCTGACCACATCGCTTTCATGTTTCTGGAATGCAGAGTCAGAGAAAGTGGGCATGAGGTGTCCACATCAGTATGTTTAGCCTCTCTCTGATCAATGCCTGCACTATTCTTGACCTCTGCATTTAGGGCTTGAGATCTGACTGATTATTATTTCATAGACCAATACCATGCAGCTCACTGCACGTGGCCGGTGAGCCAGATTCTCTCACTATCCCCCGAGGTCTGCACCGCAACCAGCGGCGGTTGTTTGACAGGCAATTTAAAAAAGAGGTCTCATCTGGTAGTGTGCATCAGCCTATAGGCTACACAGTGATTCACATTTACAGACACAGTGAGCAGGATTCTGGGAACAGACTTACACACTGCGCACTAGCACCCTCGCCATTGAATACTATATTTTAAAAATATAGTTAACATTTCAGACAGAAAACATTGGCCTTCCCCAAGCGATGCATCATGATTACAAGAAAATATATCTATTATCTTTGTATGATTTAATGTGTGTGTGTGTGTGTGTGTGTGTTAGAGCATTTTGTGTCTGTGCATTTGCTTGCATTCTGTGTGTGTGTTTGTGCATGTGTGTACATGCGCGCGTGTTTGTGTGTGTGTGTGTGTGTGTGTGTGTGTGCATGTGTGTGTATAAATATGTGTGTGTGTGTGTTACCTCAAGCAGTCGCCTAGTCATTCTTGCCTCCATTAAATAGGAATCTGTGGAGAGACACACATTTTAATTAGCAACTTAGATACCTTCTGCTTAGAAAGAAACCTTACCTATCTGTTTAGCTATCAGCATACTTGAGGATTGAATACTACAAGTTAAAAGCTGCTTAGCTTGTCCCTCAAAACAAAAATACATAATTAGTGTTATGAACGACTGCTGCTGTGTTTGCGCTACAATGACACCTCTGTGAAAAGGGTCTATTGAGCTAAATTAGTTAAAGTCTCTTAGCTATTTACATAACCTACTAGATATTATAGTGTAGTATAGTATATTATATAATTCACCCACATGGCCCCCATGCAACTGCTGCCACAACCAGGGTCCGCCGATCCTTTCATACAGTACACACCATGGGGCCATACTGACCTTCAGGGATTACCAAGTGGCCCACCAAGAATAGAAGATGGCGGCTCACCATGGATATCCAAATTTGAACTGCTAACCACTAAAAACTAGAAACTAGAGGACGTGGTAGGATTGGATTTGAGAATAACAAAAGGCACACATGATACACTATACAAACAGGACCTCAGAAAAGGCGAAAACATAAGAAGACAGGACACAAAATAACCTGGTAAAGAAACAACTGGCCGCCCTGGAAGAAAAGGCCACAGCAATTCACCAAATCCACCAAGCCACAGCAATTCATGAAGATGGTGACAAGGCCCAGGAGAAGCCAGTTATTGCATATGGGATTATGTAAACTATAGCAATGTACAGTGTTGTATCATGTGACCTAATGATTTCCCCCCCCCTTCCACCCACCCAAAAACAACAAACAAAACTGGGGGGAAAGTGCCATTAACACCATCCTGGTGTCAGCTTGGAATCCCAACCTCCATTGGTTGACGACCAGGACGAAGCAGCAGGGAGTAGGAGAAAACATTTCCCAACAGTGGATTATCGGATTATCGGTAGCTATTCGATCACAAATTGTATTTAGAGCAGACAGACCTCCATCTGAGTCATCTGGAGAAGACCCCCCTTCTTCTGCACCTACAAACACACACACACACACACACACACACACAAATTACATACTAGATATTATCTGCTATCTAAAAAGGGTTGGGAAAACATTTCCCAACTAACAGTCGATTATCGGTATCACAAAAAAGATATTAATCATGTATGATGTTTATAGATATTTGAGTTATGGTTCAATGCATTATGGTTCAATGCCTCTGTTGTGTCGTGTCGTGTGTGTGTGTGTGTGTGTGTGTGTGTGTGTGTATCTTACTTCCATTGAGCTTCTGTGGCATGTTGGTGGTGATTCTACAAGGATGAAGGAACACAGACAACATTCATAAATGTGTATGTACTGTTTGCATGAGAGGAGTACACTTCCACCAGCTAGCAGAGCTTGAAACATGAGCCAGAGCACATATATACATGTTCAGCATAAGCAGAGAACCATAAGACATGTCTACCTGCTCTCCTCTCCCTCCAGCAGCACGCGGTAGGCGGTGATCTCGATGTCCAGCGCCATATTGGTGTTGAGCAGGTCCTTGTACTCCCTCAGCTGATGGGCCATCTCATCCTGAAGTCACAAAACAATCGGGATTGTTTCATTCACGTTGTAGCCAACGTCACATAGCCAATAGCAGAGATTTCAATGAACCAATAAACAACATGTGCCTTGAAGCTGAGTTGGTTTCTATTGCCACTCCATTGCACTTGCGACTTGTAAGTCACTGATATTAAAAAAGTGTCCACTAAAATTACTGTTCTATATAAATAGAAATAAATATATATATAATAGAACGATCAAATCCATCAGACTTAGTTGAATGAGGGAAAAAAAGAAAGAAAAAGCGGACCTTCATCTTGTCGCTGTCGTCCTCCAGCCGGCTGATGGTGTTCTGGTACCCTAAAGCTTTGCGGCCCAGGACTATCAAGGTCTCATTCTGGGGAGAGAGAGACAGAGAGACAGAGAGACAGAGAGAGAGAGAGAGAGAGAGAGCATTGTAGGATATGGATACAATAAGTGATATGGTTGTCCTTAGAAAGAAAGAAAAATCAAAAGAAAAAAAAGGAAATAAGGATAATATTAAATAAGGATATAAGGAAAGAAAGGAGGAAGGTAAGAAAGAAAAAAGAAGAAGAAGAAGAAGGTTACATTCCAGTCCATTGCATTATCAAACGGATAGTTCAGGTCCTTGATTCTGAGTGTCTCGAAGCTGTATGCTAAAGCCTGTATGCTAGCCTGTGTTGGATTTTATATTGCTGTTGTAGTACTTGTTTTTATATTTCATGGCTGTACATAGAGACATTGTTTTTTCTTCACAGCATTGGCAAAAGAAGGGAATGTAGTGGAAATAAAATGCAGTCTGCATTCACCTGGACCCCACTTAGCATCCTTCCTCTACTACCCCTCCCCCCCCTCTAATAAGACAATAAAAAAACACATGCAACCATCTGTGTTTGTATGTCCTGGCTCTTTCTTTGATATTCTGCGCTTAGTATTTTGGCACTTATCTCTGTTGTATACTCGCAATCGGTTAACTTAGCAATTAGGTGTGCTTGAAACTCGTTCTTGGGAAATCCTTACTCTACTGACAGCGATTTACTGTTTCTCCTAACAAATGTACTTATTGTAAGTCGCTTTGGACAAAAGTGTCTGCTAAATGCCCTAAATGTGAATGTAAATGAGTTGAAAGACCCGCCTGTCCTACTATATAGTGATAGTTAGTTATTTGTCGTCCATTTTTAGATGTTATATTGTGATAGCTGCTGGACTAGAAGACCAACAGGGCAGACAGAAAGAGCAGACACACAGACAGCTACACAGATAGAAGGACATACTGACATAAAGAGCAGACAGGCAGATCGAGTAGACAGGCAGACAGACCTCTTTGTGAGTCTTCTTAAGGAAGTCCAGCTCCTCCTGCAGGTTCGTTTTGCGTCCCTCCAGTTTCGCATAGGCCAGGGTGGCTTTGTCAGCTTCCTACACGGATGGGAGACGAAAAAGATCAGAGAATAAAGTGAGGAGCAGAGGAGCCTGGCGCAGCCAGGCAGACTGAGAGATAAGAGGAAAACAACACAACACGTACCGCTCTGAAGGCCTTTTCTGGTTCTTCTCCTCCTGGAGCCTGGACCCGTGGGGTGTGTGTGTGTGTGTGTGTGTGTGTGTGTGTGTGTGTGTGTGAGTGTGGTGGAGTGTGTGTGTGGTGTGTGTGTGTATGGTGTGTGTGTGGTGTGTGGTGTGGGTGTGTGTGTGGAAAGGAGTCAAATAGTAAAAGAGTAGAGTAAATAGATAAAAGAGTAAAAGAAAGAAAGAAGAAAAAGAAAGAAAGAAAGAAAGAAAGAAAGAAGAAGAAAGAAAGAAAGAAAGAAGAAGAACGAAAGAACCAACGAAAGAACCAACGAAAGAACGAAAGAACGAGAGAGGGGACATTTTTAGCAGCAATAGTATGCAGGTAGGAATGAAGATGTTGATATCATACAGAAACACAACAAATGCTTCAAAATGGGAAGAATTCCCAAGGGAGCATTTAGAGATGGAGAGGAGCTGCATTGTGTTTCTTGACGCTTTGGTTGTCTGTGCCCCAGTGGTGTGTACTCTGCTGCTGCCAGGACAATATACCTGAGATAAAGCTGGGCCTCTGCTTCACACACAAACTACAGTCTGGACAGTGTGACATGACTATAGCAGACTAGCATATACACACACACAGGGGTTAAAGTGGGATTTCTTATGTGGGGGGGCTCTATCTAGGGGGGGTCCAAATCAAAATGGGGAGAACTTCTATTGCGCGATTGTTGAGCTGGGGGGGGGGGGGGCTACCGGAGGGATTTCTGTTGCGCGATTATTGCGCGGGGGGGGGGGGGGGGGCGGCTACCGGAGGATTTCTGGTTGCGCGATTGCAGGCAGGCTTGGGCTATGTGCCGGGGCCTGAGCCCCGGCTTAGCCCCGGCCCAATTTAAACCACTGCACACACCACACACACACCACACAGTTATATATTATAATAGA
>JAOPHQ010000027.1:0-10000 GCA_030340625.1 Merluccius polli
GTCTCGTAGTCTTGCAAAACTATAGCCTAGATTTTCTAACCCTAACCCTACATATCATATCATTTCTCCTAAATGTTCTCCGGATGCTCCCCTTTCACTCATAGACAACTGGTTCCAGAAAAAGTGGACTCACAACGTCTCTGAGTTCCAGCAGCGCTTCGACTCGGACCTGACGGCAGGCGAGGGCCCCAAGCGGCTCCGCAACCTCTACTTCCTCTACCTGATAGAGCTGCGGGCCCTGGCCAAAGCACTGCCTTTCTTCCAGCACCCCTCCTTCCAGCTGTACACGGGCCAGCCTCGAGAGGACCAGGCACACAAAGAGCTGCTCCTCGAAATCCTCCAACTGGCCAAGTCAGTCTGTACACACAGCATAATATACTGGCCTTTCAAATACATCCGTTGGCAATGCAATGGATAATACTAATATATAATACTATAATATAAGTCTAGATGCAATGTGTTTTAATCCATCAATCTAAACCAATTAACCTGCCTCTCTCCTGCACGCACTTCTCAACCCAGCACTTTCCCCCTGCACTTCAACGAGACCTCTCTGTTTGCTGGGGATGAGAAAGAGGCGGTGAAGCTCAAGGTTTGTTATCATTTTAACTCGTGTCTTTCAGTCCAACTGTGGAGGAACGAAGGCTAAGCCAATCAAAAAATAGTAATACGGCGCCTGTATCAATAAAAGACTACACACACGCACAGGATCAAAACTAATTTGTGATGCCATTTACAACACGGGAGTTCAGAGACAAGCTATAGAGTACTGGCCTGGTGGAAATGTACAGTAGGAAGGCTAGAATGAGGCTTATATCCCACAGATATTATACATGTCCTACATTTGGTAGATAGAGAAAATAAAAGGCCAGTGTAAAAAGTTTTTTTCTTCACAATTTAGTATTTCAATTAGTTAGATTAGTAATAAATGAGTAATTACATTAAGTTTTCACATAGACAGAACATATTAAAAACATTGTAACCAAATTGAATAAAGGTTTGTCATTTCTGAATGCATCTCTCTGATTTGTTGACCTCAGGAAGACATCAGGCTGTCGTTTCAGAACATTTCCAAAATCATGGACTGCGTAGGGTGTTTCAAATGTCGCCTATGGGGCAAACTGCAGGTGAGCCAGGCATGCATTGGCTTTCATAGTAATCCATATTAAGCATATTAAGCAACACTGATGTTATTGCTAGTATATTTTTAGCAATAGCATCAGTGTTTGTCAATGCTAATGAAAAGTCTTACTCAATTTCTTACTGTGACAAATAGTATTGAAGTGTACTGTGGAGCAGAAGAGCAATCCTAAATCCCCCTGTATTTGATGTCAATGTATGTTTATCTTTTTATCAATAATGAAACTGATTCTCCCTCACACCCACACACACACATGCGCGCACACACACGCATGCACGCACGCACACACTCACACACACACACACACACACACACACACACACACACACACACATGCGCGCACACAGACCCAGGGATTAGGAACAGCCCTAAAGGTCCTGTTTTCAAGGCGACAGATTGAGGATCTCACCAAATCCAGTGTCCCACGGCCCACTTTCCAGCTGAGCCGCCAGGAAATAGTGTCCATCTTTAATGCTTTTGGAAGGTACGATACTCTTAACCCCATTACAATATGGTTATGGTCACATATACCGCCGGTTACATTGCAAAGCACAAATTTTTCCACTCTTTAGCATTGAGTTACCTAACTCAATAATAAATAAATGATGTGGATTTTCTTTTTCCAAAACAAATGACTTCCATTTGACATTTCTTTCTTCTCTCTCTCTCTCTCTCTCTCTCTCTCTCTCTCTCTCTCTCTCTCTCTCTCTCTCTCTCTCTCTCGTTTTTAATACAATTTAATATATCTACGTGTTATATTGTATATCTCTGCTTTGGGGAAATTGTACTTTTCTGAACACAATGTGTTTGATTAAATGTTTTACAGGATTTCAACAAGCATCAAGGAGCTGAAGAGCTTCAGGTCCATGCTGGCGGGCTTCAGATGAACCACCGGAGGAGTCTGGCCTCGCTGGGATCAGTGGGATCAGTGTGTGTCTCCCAGATATAAACACTGGCTTTTTTTTTACTACTGTCTTTTTGTTTTTATTGTCCACAAAAAAAGTCATTGTTGCGTGGATGTTTGAATGTGTCCTGCAGATGGCGTTGCTGTGCGTGCGTGCGTGCGTGTGTGTGTGTGTGTAGGCGGATGTGTCGGTAGCTCGCACACAGACAGCGAAGGGTTAAAGGCGTAATAGGATGAATGGATATTGTGGCCGCGTCTGATTACACAGACCTCTCCGGGACGACGCGACGAAGAGAAAGACGACTTAAAGTCCTAGATAAACGTTAGAAAACCTGCTGTTGTTGGAGTCCAACCCCCCCCCACCACCAACACCACCACCATGTACTGGTAGTGAGTCTTTGGAGGACGCACGGGAGCCAGATGGGGGGGTGGATGTGGGTGCGATCCAGTTTCCTCAAAGTAAACATTGAGCTATAATGTGCTGGCCGTGAGGAGATCCAGAACCTTTCGCAGAGTTTCACCAGCGCGACGCACACACACACACACACACACACGCCTTTAGGAGACACACCGGTCCGCCGCCGGAGGAGGAGGAGGAGAAGAGGAGCTGGTAAAGGAGTAAAGCCAACAGGTAGGTTGACGGGGGGAAAAATAAGCAGCCGAGCCGTGTGTGTGTGTTTATGCTGTGGATACAACAGCCATCGTCGTGGAAACGTCTTTGCGTCGCTGGGGACGCGGACGATGTTTTTAGACGCTATCGCATCGTTGACGTGATCGCGAAATGGAACTCGCCGATTTTTTTTTTTTTTTTTTTTGGGGGGGGGGGGGGGGGTCGGTTTATTATGTGTGAGCTCGTTCTGGGAAAGTTGGGAGCTACAGTGGAAACCCTGAGCATCGCGATATTGGGTTTTTATATCGTGTATCTCGTTGAACCCGTTCAGGCGCTCCTCGCCAGGGCGTTCACAGGCTTTGCTGTCGCCTTGCTTTAAAGGTGGGGGCCGGGGGGGCCGAGCTGCCCCCTTTAGCCCAGCCTGGCCCACACTGTGCCCTGCGGAGCAAGTGCATTTAAAAAAAATAAAAAATAGAAACACGAAATCAGCAGCTGTCAATTCCCACCCAGAGGGCCTATGGGAAACACTTAATTTACACGTCAGAAAAGGCTACACACACACACACACACCATGTAGGACCCTAACTGCATTAACAATGTAGGCCTATTAACTAAAAATGTGCAACATTTCCAATGACCTAAAATATGTGTTAATCGGAAGAAGTTCATTCAATAGATAGTTGTGTCATAGCACATTCCTTCATTGTAAACCGTGAGATTAAGTATTTCAAATATTGTCAGTACTAGCACTGGTACCTTTTTGTTCGCAAAACTTGGTTGGTGGTTGTATAGTATTACACCATAATTGTCCTGGTTTCATTCTATTTCCACTCAATAGAGAATGAGCATTGGACTGCAACAGTGGAAGCTTTATGCTGTAGGCCAATGTGTGAATGGAAATAGGGTTAAGGCTAAATCTCTGGCACAGAATGGTAGTGTGCTGCACATCATATGTGCCTATCTTGTGGCTGCAGGGTTTGGATGAAAGAATTTGTCTTGTGGAAAGTATAGCTATTGGCCTGCTCTACTGACAGCTGTGCAGGG
The DNA here is from genome assembly GCA_030340625.1 of Merluccius polli. NCBI lineage: Eukaryota > Metazoa > Chordata > Actinopteri > Gadiformes > Merlucciidae > Merluccius > Merluccius polli. Next base: position 3,700 of record JAOPHQ010000027.1, read on the forward strand.
GAACAATGCACAATTGTGTCTCTTTTTGTTTAATATTCTTTCCTATCCTCTACCAGAGCATACTCCTGGTTCATGTGAGACACTACGCTGCTCTTCTGCTTCAAAGGGTTGATGTTTGACTTGAACAGGTCTATCCGTTCCCTCACCATTGGCCCTCTGATCACTGGAGCTTTCACGATACATTGCTGCCGCACAAATATGTTAATGACAGAAAACATTTCTGTCCAGCAATGCCCAATTGATCCTAAAGCTTTAAGTGGTCATTCCTGTGAAACCAACCAACCAATCATATTCCTTGCAAATTGACTAGCTCAATGAACTTGTGACTCATGGTTCGTTGACGTCCCCCTGACAGATACTTTGACCCCTTCTCTCCTGACCATATTCAAGGTAATTTTAGAAGTGTGAGGTAACTCCCTGGACCTCTTCTCTAAGGTCCAGGGTCTCTCCGGTCTCCTCATTATATTTACTACACGCTTGCTATGTGTGGCATTTCAATCGGAGCCCCAGAATGTCCCACCTCACAGCCACCGGTCCTATAACTGCCCCCTACTCACTTTGTGCAGCCTTACTCATATGGACAGCCTGCCAGACTAATAGCATCGTCCTGTTCTGTGGGATCTTAACTGCATATCTGTGGGCTTCAAGGCTTCCTAACAAGCTTCTCTGTTGTCTCTCTGGTGTCTTTCTTCTCTCTGTCTATGTATGAGGGATCTCTCTCTGTCTCGCTCTCTGCCTCTCTTCTCTCGTTCCTTGCTCTTTTCTATTGCTTTTTCAGGCCCTTGGAGAAACAGCCCTTACTTCCATTTGGACAGCTGTCCATCTCTGTTTTCATCTCTGAAAAGGTAAGGTGTGGTCTCTTTGCAGGGACTTTGGAATGGAGCATATGCATATCTCATGTGGGTATAGTCTTGTTTTGTAACATGAACATGTGCAATGTTGTATGAAGTGGAATGCATGAAGTTCCATACGTTCCACACTTCATACGAAAACAGACCTTTGACGTCAAGTGAGTCCGTTACCTAACTGAAAACCGTTGTTTACAAGGTATTTTAAATAAAGTAGATAATCCTGCCTCTATGTGACATGGCCAATTCTAGTGGCACACATCTCCATTACTCAAACACGCCTCTTTCCTGTGTGCCCTGAGCTTGAAAACATAATAGAAACCACTGGAATTAGGCATACATCAATTGGTTTGTAGTGTATGTGAAACAATTCCCGATTTTTTAAAATATTTTTAAAGAACAGAAAATGTGTTTGATCCCAGCAAGTTTACCAGATTGGAATGATTTAGCAAAACTTTCAAGGTTTGCCAACCTATGTATTTTTGACATGTGCACTTCTGAATTCAAAAGTACTACAAACTTTGTACTGGGTTTGTATAGACAGGATGGAACATGACATCAGGATGTACTTTAATCTGTTAACATCTCCCCTGTATTCATAAGTATGGCTTGAAATGTGTTTTCTGTGTTTGTCCTCTCATCTGGGGCATCACTTTACAGCTTCATCCATCAAGTCACTTCTGTATACGTTTGCTGCAGGGTACACATTTTGCCTATGTGAAGCAGTTTCCAGCTTATCATGTTAGAGTAAGAGTTGCCTGTGACTAAGGACAGATATCTCTAGTCTCCCTTACAGTTTTACAGCAACATTTGTGGATATACCCATATGTATTCAGGATAGCTTCTGAAACCAAGTGTAAGTTATTGGGAGCTTCATACATAGCCAAGCAATGCAATGGGTTGGTTAGCAACATGGTAACGGGCTCATTAAAGAGTTAGTGGTACCCAGTATTCCAAGCTAGTATACAGCAAGCCAAGCAAGGTTATGTCAACAGTTTTAAACGTTGTGTTTCATGAATTGTGCATTTAGTATTCATTACAATCTCTGCTTAAGCAATGGAAATGTAATGAACAAGCAAGATAGCAAAGTAATAAAAGTGATTTGCTATACAGCTGGTTTACATATTATGTTATAGTCTGGATGTACAAACAAAACAGAGGTGATGTCATCAAAAATAAGAAAGGTTCACATCCATTCCCACAATACCCACAATCAGCAACTCAGGATTTACACTGCTAATAATAGTGTCATAAGCATAATGTGCTTATAACATGTTTACATGTGCCCTGATGTAATGTACCTAAGGTTAATACCCATGTAAAACTCTACTAGCTTGCTCGTAGCATAGTTGCAGGAATGCATAGAAGCAGGCTGCTGAAAAACTGTTGGTGTACATTAGTCAGATTATTGACTGTGACTGTTTCCAGCAGAGCTTTTCAGGCGCTAGACCTAGTCTACCCTCTCTCTCCACCCCTCTGTTCCTTCCAAGCCTGCCCTCCCCCCAGTTTCCTCCCCCATCCCTCCCCCATCCCTGCCCCGCCTGCCCTGACCCACTTCTGCTTAAATCCACTGTCAATTGAATCTCCTCCCATCTGTGTGTCAGCCTTGCACACTCCTGTCTCCCTCACTGTATACGGCACCAGCCCTAGATCCTTGTGTTGTGTTGACGGTCCAGTAACTCCTGTAAACTGTACAGCATGTGATCACTTTCATTGTAGTCCCTTTCCATGGCTGTTTTCCACTCCACACCGGAACTGCTACTGTCTCCAGCATCTAACTGTTCACAGGTTGTCATTTGTCTTTTTCACATGCCTTTCTCTTAAAAAGTCCCAGCCTTTGTTTCGCTCAACAATAGTGCTGCTTTTGATTTTCCGTTTACTGTTCATTCATTTATTTTGCAATACCATCATCCTATAAATACAATAGCTTGATTGCTGGTCCCAGAGAAGATGGATTTTGTGTCACAGTTAAGTCTGCCGGTCTGAGAGCCCAAGACATCAGGGTCCGAATGCAGCCATAATTATGTTTACGCTGTTCTTGCCAGCGGATGGTTTATCGCTCTAGACAGGCCAACATCTTGAGCAATGCATCAGTATATCATGGTGGTTCTTAAGGCCAAATCCCTATAGTTATCTTTAGATATTGACATCTAGTATTTGCCATCATTACAAATGGTCTTCTGGTTATGTATTGTATGCTTATTGTATGGTTCTATACAATGTTGTATAAGCACCTTTGTCCCTTAAGGGAAGATTGTACTTCATTCCTATTCCTTCCGGTTCTGGCCGTGTCACAGGGGGTTAAAGTGTGGGAAATGAACTCAAGAACGTGGTCACTTACCAATGGAAGATAAACATCCTTTTTGGACACACACCCATGGGAGGGATCTGTCAGTCTATTGCATGACTCCTGCATACTCAACATTTTGAGAGGAGGGTTTTTTCACCTCCTTGACCAAGGACATGCATCTGGTCTCCTTGGAGACAAAATATTTTTTTGTAGGTGTCTTTTTTTGTACATCCTTTTTGTTTTAAGTGGAAGTCTCCTGTTGTTGTGGAGTGCAGTCGTCTTGGTGGACATGTCTAATGGTTCGCTGAGGTCTGTAGTTGAAGAGGTTTGAAGGAGGCTGGCAGACGCGTGGTTGATTATAGGGATGGGTACGAGACGAGGGGACAGAGGGGTGGTTCAAAGTAGGTCTGTGCCTCACAGCAAACAAAGCAAGGTAAGATAAGGCAGGCGCGTGCGTGTCTGGCGCTTTTGTGTGACAAACTGCATGTTATGGAAAATGATCTGCTAATCTTTCTACCCACAAAAAGTATGAATTGTATTTCATGCTGAACATGGTGTCAATACTCTTGCTAAGCATAGGGTTTGTATTCTGACTAAACACTGTTTGCATCCATACTGAACATAGTGTGTGACTTACCGGTATGTCGTGTATGCTTTATATAGCCAACACATCCTTGTGTTGAGCTGTAATAGACATCATGTTGGCAAAAATTAAAATGTGTTCTGTAATTCTATCCATACACAGAATTACATAATGTCTGCAATCACATTTTGCAGAGTTTGCTTGAGATTCATTTATTCATTAAGTATTTTAACTGCCCTAATAACCATATCCATATGTGTGAGCACAAGCGTATTGTAGTTGGTGGTGGTTTCACAGCATGCAGTCTGGCTGTAGGCCTCCACTATCTAGCCCAGTATGTATGCCAGAGTACTGACCTAGTCCACTAATGAGTCTGTCGCTGGACATACTGGACATCAAAAGGCTTAATCTCTTTACTGAGGGCTACCCACACTCTGATGGCCAGACGCGCTTTAACACAGTTAATCAATAGCTGTTTTTAGGGTGTGTTTTGAGTCTTAAATGTTTGAATCTTGTGACACGTGGCCAATTGCTAAAATGGCCTTCATGCTCACTTTGGTAGTTTAGAGATTTGTGGGTTAAGTCAGTGATGATAAATGTTGCCTTGCATAATTGACGCTGACATTCAAACCTTTGGAAGGTGGTTGGTTTTGTCCAACGCACCGACCAGAGTTTGTAACATGACATAAATAAATGTTGCCTCCTTAAAACAAGTGGCTTCATGAGTCAACATAAATGTTAGTGTTATTGTTTATTTTTGTCTCAAGTGCTGATAAGTCTGAGCTACTGGTCTAAGCAAAAGTGCAACAAAAACACACAACTGGGTGCCAAGAGAGGGTATGTTCATATCGCCAGCAAACGGCAGTACTGCCACCGAAAACAAGAGTGCCGCTATAGCAAACGCAAGGTCCAGCAGCTAGATCTGGGCCCTTTCATATACTCCCGGCATGTACTACACTAGTACACACACTCTTCGTGGAGGAGTAATTAGCATGTTCTTGCCGAGTGAGCTTCTCATACTCGCTCATGTTCTAGCATGTTGGTGTAAGATGCCTCCTTTTGCCAGAATACTTTACCCACATACATACATACACACACACACACACACACACGTACACAAAAACAAGGCTTGCAGATTGCTAAGGAGTAATGGGAACGGCAGAGAAGAGATTGAGCGACTAAATGGAGATGTGCTGTGGGAGGTGCCGACCTGGCGATCGTCATTACATGTCACACTTTGCAGACACATACTTGGCTTGTAGACTACGCCTATGTTGCAGTGCAAGGCTATGACAACAAGGCTATTTTGAGTCTTTCCGTCTAATCTGTCATCATTTAAGATCCTTTTAATTTAATTCTGAGCAGTGTTATCTTCCCGCACAATCAATTTCCTGAATGATTTAGCACAATTGCATGACATTTCCCACTGAGACCACAACGGTATTATAAGACGCTTTGGATAAAAAAGCGTCCACCAAATGACGTATATTATTTGTCTAGACCCCAAATCTTGGTAGCTCACTAAAGCTATAACTAACTACACTAATACCTCATTGAAATAAATGGTCAGTTAGCTGGTTGAACATTCACTTTATACAAGGACCAGAGACGCCATTATAAACCCTGCTACCGTTTAACCCTGCTGTGTTAAACGGTTTGATGTTGGGAGTCAGCATTGCTTACTCCCACAGAATAGTTTTTCAAAGGTCACCCAGACTGTACCATGTCATTTCTGTCCATGCCATGTTCTTTATTTTACTGCCAGACCCACTCCGTATTGCAGACTGTAGATTATGGGTCGGGCATCCCACACTGTGTATATCTGGGACTGGTTCTGACCAACAAAATGACTTTTTCCTAAAATGTTTGGTTTCTCATTGAGAGGTTACTTTTTCAGTTGGGCTACCATGAGGCCCCAGATGACGTGAGAATTTTGACACACACACACTCACACACACGCACACGCACACGCACACACACACACACACCTTGTGTAGCCTCTAGCTTCCCTCTCAGGTTGTTGTGTCTGCTACAGGAAGTTTTTTTGGCCTTAGCACTGGGAGTCGTCCAGTGAGACTGCGTCAGTGCGGATGTGGATGTATAGAGTTCGGAGAACTGAGGTCATGGTGAACTCTGTACAAGGTTCATCAGCTCTTGAGATGGGCCTACAGCCCAGTCTATAGTGCTACTGGTTTCAGGATATCTCGCACTGCTCCAAGTAGGTCCATGGGGGTAGTTCAGAAACGATCATTGTATTGCCATCGTTTACTTGGTTGCAGTCTGGCTGGCCATCCGTTTTGATAGGATCCATGACACTCATGTGTCTGAGCTAGGGCTGGGCAATATATCGATACTATGTCGATATCATGATATAAGACTAGATATTGTCTTAGATTTTGGATATCGTAATATCGTGATGTGGCGTAAGTGTCGTATTTTCCTGGTTTTAAAGGCTGCATTACATTACAGTAAAGTAATACAACAAATAAGAAAATACTTTACCGTGTGGTTAATTTATATGGACTATTTATTGAATTACCAGAAAAAATACTACATTGTGATATATATATCATTATCGAG
>JAOPHQ010000027.1:15000-102500 GCA_030340625.1 Merluccius polli
TGGACCACTCTTTAAATATTGGTTGGAATTTTACTTAAGGTATCTGACATGAACATGTACAGGAACTCGGTTTGCAGTCATTCACAAAGGCTGGGGAATTCACGGATTTGACTTAAGACTGGATGGCGTCTGTCACTCACCAGTCGTCAATTCATCTAGCTAGCTGGTAGCGCGAATGTACTGAGCGTTTAGTACCATATTTTAATATGGTACTAAACGGTAACGGTATGGTAAGGGTCATATGATGTGGTGGCAACATGGCATTGTTATTTGAAGAACCAGTTATGAAGTAATTAAACCCACAAAGGTTGAGTGAGCAGGATATTTCACCTGGAGCAAGGCAAGGCACTGCTTGTGGCCTGAGCAGGGTGTGACCGCGAAGAAAGCAAATGTGCTCTTTTTGACGTTTGGATTAAAGCTACTAAAGCACTTTTTTAAAAGCTATTAAAGCACTTTTTAATGCGTTTGTGGGTTGACAAATTTTAGATGAGACAACAAGATGTAGAAAATGTACCTTGTGAGGGCTTTGCTGAGGGCTGGTGGCTATAGGATAGAATCTGGCAACTGCTCTACAGCACCACCTAGAGGATGAACATTACATTGCGTACCTTTTTTTAATAACTACACAAGTGTTCACAACGCATCACCTCTGTAAGACAAATCTACTTCCTCTGTTGCCGTGCAAAGAAAGAATCATCAACAAGCTTCTTTGGTCAATATATTTGTCTTTCATTGGGGAGGAAGTAGTTTCGATTTAAACAGGTACACACACACACACACACACACACACACACACAGATTAAACACAACCCTTCTACCAGGAACTACTGTGAATGATTATCTGGAATTCCATCTATTTCAATAGAAACTTTTATGGATTTGAAGGCAGTGGTTAGCGTGGTGCACAGCGCGTAATAGTGAGCTAGGTACTCCAACCCCTCCTGTGTGCGTGTTGTTTTCTGTCTTAAAGAAGCCTGCAGGGAGTCTATGGTGTAGGGTTCAAGGCCATGGCCCTAACACCTTAAGCAAAACTCTATTTGATCATATAAGACCAGGGTTTTGTTTGTCTTCTGGGGAGGCTTATCTCAGGTAGTCAGGTTAGTGGTTTTAGGTCTTGACCATTTACCTTGTGCTGTGTGTCGCCCAGGGGCAAATTCCTTCACTGTAACGGCCAGCGATCTGACTTTTGCGGATGAGGTGGCAGCGCATTCGCCTGGCCGGTTCTTTTACAATTCTCTCGATGTGACTTAATCTGTGCTCCCAGACATTGTGAAATAAATGGCTGGCTCAAAGTTATACCATAGGGTTGTTGTATGTAGTTGGGAGACGCCACACTCCCGACCCGATGTGTATCTCCTTGGTGTCGCTCAAATGTCTGCACGGCCAAATACGGAATGAAATGCTATTAAATACGAGAAGAAAAAAAAGCCTTGCTTATGTTTCGTGCTGTGATTATTAGTGATGAAGTGTACACTGTGTAAATGTGATTCTCTTGTGCGGAAAGGTTCCACAGCCTGTACCGTGACCTGGGGCAGACTATCAACACAGCCAATGATGTTGAAGACCTGAGATGGTGGAGAAACACCCATGGACCTGGCATGAGCATGAACTGGCCTCAGTTTGAGGTATACATTACACTCACTCACTCACTCACTCACTCACCCGAAGGCCCGAAGGCCTGTGTGGAACTGGGTGTACGACAGAGGGAGAAAGCATGTCAAACAGACGGGCGCGGGTGAAAGCCTTGTTGTGTGACCAGGGGGCTTGAGTGGGCCTAGGAATGTCTGTCGGATGAATGAGCCAAAGACCCTCTTCCCCATGAGAACGAAGGCATGCACGCACGCACACCGCAACAAGATACTAAGCAGTCAGTGAGGAAAAAGGCACTTATTACGTACTTGAGTACTCAAGCTGCAACGGTTCACCATAAGGATCTCACACGTGCGCCCACATCGCTTTACTATAAAAAAAGTGAACAAAAAAAGCACAGGATTTGTACACATTTGGGACCACCTCATAGGAGGCCAGATTAGTTAGTCACCCGGTGATCAGCTGACTTATTAACCTCCACTCATGACCTTGCTGAAGAAAACTTCAAACCTATTTTAAGAGAAAACGTAGTTATATTAAAGTCACGTGGAAAGCAGCTCTCCTTTAAAAAATGGATCACAGAGAAAAATGCCTCTGTGATCCCACGATGAACCTCATCAGGAGAACTGGAAATATGATATAATATTGACACCAGTATGCATGTCCATCACAAAGGCTGAATGGGAGAGAGAGAGAGAGAGAGAGAGAGAGAGAGAGAGAGAGAGAGAGAGAGAGAGAGAGAGAGAGAGAGAGAGAGAGAGAGAGAGAGAGAGAGAGAGAGAGAGAGAGAGAGAGAGAGAGAGAGATTCTATGTCCGCAGGAATCTCTTGGCATTCCCACAGCTCACACACACAGAGGGAACCTTTGTCCTTGCGATGTGCTCTCTCACACACACACACGTAATAGACTATTCAGTGCTTTTATTTTGAACTGTATCCTGTCGCAGAACAGGTCCCTCCGCATCTAGTGATTCTGTCAGGAAGGGGGCGGTAGAGAGGAGGTGGTTCCTATGTGACCCCTGCCCCACTGTCACAGCTTTGTCTGCGGGTGGCTTGCAGTTAGCAATCATTTGCCTTGGAAAGTATTTGCATTGTTTGTGTGTGTGTGTGTGTGTGTGTGTGTGTGTGTGTGTGTGTGTGTGTGTGTGTGTGTGTGTGTGTGTAGGAGTGGTCCCCAGAGGCAAGTCGCTCCATCAGCAGGAAGGAGAAGGGTTGCCATGACGAGGACAACGTGGTCACCCTCACCAACATCGTGCCGTCTGGGGTGGAGGATGCCCCGTCCACCCCCACCATCGTGGACACGTGCAGGTAGAGAATATATGTACAAGTATTTGTATCGTGTGCGTGTGTGTGTGTGTGTGTTGTGTGATTTTGTGTGTGAGTGTTAAAAAAAAGTGTGTGTGTCTGTCCTCGTAGAGCCCCCTCCCCCAGTACTTGGCCTGACTTCAGACTCTTAATTACTAACTAAAAACGCTGACTCAGGCTTCAGGCTGGGTGTGTGTTGTTCTCCTGTGGGGTGGCAGACATGCTCTCGCTGGGCTCTTCAAAAGCGGCACCCTCTCTCTCTCCCTCCCCACGGTCCCATTAGCACCCAGGAACACACAGTATCTCTCTCGTCCCCATACACAGCTCCTGCCAGCAGGCCTGGGCAGTCCACTCTCTAAGGATCACAGTCATTATCATTTTAACAGAATAGGAGAGTCACTGTTCACAAGATTGTTCTACACTCAAAGACATTTCCAGACCTAAAATAGCTAAACCTTGTCAAAGAAGTTATTAAAGATCATCTTCAGTAAAATTCACATCAGTATAAATGCAGGAAACTGGGCAATAATTCAGTATTACTGTTTTATTTTTGGTATCATTTATCAGTAGATCGTCTGAAATGTATTTAAATATTGTGTAAGATTTCCCATTATTAACGTGATGATACATGTTTCTATATTGTCCCGCCCTAACCCAATCCTGTACAACTCTACTGCCTGTTGAATGACTCTGGGGCTAATGTTGCCCTCTAGCTGATAATTAATGCACTACATGAGGTCGATCTTGATCCAGTTAGAGTGAGTGGCTCTGTATGACTGCATTTTAGGGACAATAATGTAATCAATTGCTCCATTGACTGAAAGTGGTCATTTGGACGGTATCAGTTAGTTAGTATCAGACACTGCTTGGAAGCAGCAGAAGAACATTTCTGATTGGGGTTGTTTGATGGAGAACGTGTACAATGTCATAATGTATGTTCCATCGACATATAGTGACGTATATTAAAGAGACGTGAAATTACACTGACACTGTCTTTTGTAGGCAAGTTCCAGTTCATATCGTTAAAAGACTACTGTCCAGATCACACTATGGATCTGGCTGTTTCATCACATCCTGCCCATAACGCAGGTCCTGTGCCAGGATCAAGTGACTGAGGGGGCTGTTGAAATTTGAGACGGGGCAATATTCTTCATAAAATAATTCATCGATTTAACCATGCAATAGCCTTAGAAAGGCAACAACATAAGGCTACTCTTTCAAAATCAAAGAATACATTTATTATTCAGAGCATAAGAAAATGTCACTCGAAGAGCACTAAATATGTGTTATATTTATATTTTATATAGATACATAAAGCTTAAACGGAGGCGGCTAACCCCCCTTAAGACCCCTCGTGGCGCGGGGGTGTACTAGAGCGGTAGCTATAGCGACCAGCAAGCTAAATGCTGATCGCAGTGGAGGTAAATGACGATAGATATGGGCACAGACTCACAGACTTCCACAGAGGAACCCCCCCCCCCCGCCCCCATCCACCCAAAGCCAAGTCTTACCCTGACTCTTTGAGGAATTAACTCATGGTTCATTGTACAAAGCAGCTTTCACTGCAATACACACACACACACACACACACACACACACAACATTCATACACAACCTCTCTCTCTGTCTCTCGTCCCCAGGGTGAAAGACTATTCGTCAGACTGGTCAGACGAGGACAGCCCTAAGAAGGGACTCGGGGTTAACGGCGTGGCAGAGGTGCAGGAAGAGGAGGAAGAGGAGGATAAGGTAGAGGCTGTGCGTGTCCGTGCGCTCTATGATTACACGGGCCAGGAGGCAGACGAGCTGAGCTTTAAAGCAGGTATTAATCCCTACTAATGCCTATTAATCACTCACACTCTACGTGGATTCTTTCACACACAGAAGAAACATCGCGCAAGCTTACTTGGACACACACAGACAGACACACACACACACACACACACACACACACACAGTCATGATACACACAAACGCACACAGTCATGATACACACACACACACACACACACACACACACACACGGTCATGATACATGCTTCTTTGTAGGTGCTTCTATATAACTAAAGTACATTGTACATGAGTGTATATGACAAGCATATTTGGCAGCACATAAGAACACACCCACGCACATCCAATGTTCATGTTTGAATGCATGGCAGACAATGCTACAGCCCTGGCTGTATCCAATCTCACTGTATGTTTCATACAGTTTGTGTGAAAAGTTAAGATTATTTGCCTGCAGTTTGGTGAATAATCAGTTGTGAGTCAAAATTGGTCAAAGTTTGATGGATGCTTTTATCCAATCTTAAACCTACAATCCATAATGCGATAATAAATACTCACCAAAGTGGTGCAGATTTATTATTTACACAAGCTCTGGTATGTGGATATCAATGCATTGATACAGAAGGCTGATATCATTTGTTAATTGTAGATATCAACAAGGGCTGCATGATTATGACAAAACTGATGATCTAGATTATCTATTCAATTGATAATCGGGTTGTAATGGTTTATAATTTGAATGTAATGTAACAGGCATGCAAAATCAGAATTATCCATGTTTTTATCATTTCTTTCTTTCTTTATAAATAAATGAATTGCAACACTTCAAGATTAGCTAATTGCAGAGGCCAAAATCACGATCAGACGATGTGGTACTTGTGCTACATATCAACCCACTGATAACATTTGACCTTGCCTTTTACTGTGTCAAAATTCCTTGTCAAGGTATTCCATGGGACACATAGGCCATGTCCACACTACACCGGTTAAATGTAAAACGGCAGTCAAAAGTGTCATGTCAAAGGTGTCATACTAGCATTCTCAGCTGTGTTTTCAAAACACTGTTGATCCGCACAAAAACAGCTTTTCCACCGTTTGCCCAGCAGCTATACTACAACGCAAGAGCTGTGTTTTTAAATTCATCCACCTCGAACGTAGACTCGTTAGGACATAAAGAACATGAGTAACCTAAGGGTTTTGAACGAATAAAGTGTTTAGTGCTTCTTCATCTAGGTTGCACCTAGAAAAACCATCACAACAGTACTTGCATCATAACCATCATTACAGATCCCAGATCCAGCAGTCCTACTGTGTTATAGCAGAACTTCTGCAGGGAGATGGCACAGAGCCTGGGCCGGAAACCAGAAACTGAAAGGGGCGGAGTTACGCCTTGTTTCCTGTCTTGTTTCGAGATATTCTACTAAAGCGAGTGGATGAAGCTTTCAGAAGCGGGTTTTGATAAGTGTATTTCTACAGTGGCCGGTTTACACGGTGTTGATTTGAGACCTTTACCTTTCCTTTTTCTAAGAACATCGGTGTCCAGGGAGGATGTTCTTCCCACCGGGAAAAAGCTTACTAGTGCTTTGTTTGGACAAGTTGCATTTTCAGTGGAATAATTTTATAAGAGAAAATAATAAGTATTGCATCTTTAAAAAACATTTTGCAAGCATATGTTCATCAACATTTAGCATGTTTGGCAAGTATTCAATGCATATGAACATGAACCATGCCCACCTCTCCATTCATCTCTCTGTAGGAGAGGAGTTATTGAAGCTGACGGAGGAGGATGAGCAGGGCTGGTGCAAAGGCCAGCTGTCCAGCGGCCAGGTGGGCCTGTACCCTGCCAACTATGTACAGGTGGTCACATCATGACATGGCAGCCTGCCCACCCCAGCCCCGCCCCGTCTGGTCGCCCCGGCCAATGGTACTGGAGAGTTAAACGCTTGGACCAATCACACCATGCAACCAGAGCCCACGTGAGCGCGTGCCCTTCCTGGAAGTGGACACTGAGACTTGCCACCCAACCATTCTTGAAAAGTTTTTTTTCGCCTTCCAAATACCTATCCTCTTTCCCTATGCTACGGGACTGAGGGACTCCACTGAGCTTCCAGCAGCCATTTTGCGACAAATAATGTTGTCCAGCGTGAACGTGTCTCTCCGTTTAGACGGGCCTTCTGTTGGCAGCGTATCACTCATGGGGAAGTGCCTTCGCGGAGACGATTGAACTTGAACATCTAGTGCGGTGATCTCTGTAAGACAGCAGCTGACCTTAGACCTTGCTACACCCACACGATGGCCACGCCCACACGATGGCCACGCCCACACGATGGCCACGCCCACATGATTACGTGGCACCAGCGTAGGTTTCCCCATACAACTAAAAGCAGCCGGGGTAGAGCCGGTGTGTATATACTGTACTGTATGTTCCCTTTTTTGATCACCAGTTGGAAGGATAAAAAAACAAGTAATTAAGCCCAGTTATAGTGCATTGTTGATGATTATTTACACTTGGCAGTGCATTCAAATCTGTGTTGATTTGTTATATGAATCAGCTTTTTTCCTGCTATTTCTGCTAGTATCTTTAAAAACAAATCATTGTCAATCAGACTCAAACGTATTGAGTTTTTAGTTTAAAATTAGTTTCCTTGTTGAAACCATCTAATCATTTTTTGTTTCTTGTTATTGTTAAACTGACAAAAGTGAGACATGACTTGTTGTCTAGTAGCCTACATTTTGAGTTTGTTTCCCACAATGTGTTTGTGTGGTGTGATCTATTGTCCACTGCTAACCTTGAGCACCAATGCTAGAGCTAACCCATGTACCCTCTCAATAAAACCATTGGAAAAGGGTTTGTGCTTTTGATTTTTGATACAAGAAAACCACTACATGTATTTCCCTGTTACTTCTATGAACCATATGGTGTGTTTTGGAAGCATTAGCTGGTAAGCAATGTAACATGTTCTGCACGAAAACATTCTCAACCATTATGAATACATGTTATTCATTCAATTGCCCCCTATATCAATGTAATGTCTCAGTTAAAGCTCATCCTCCCAGGTAAAGAGGGGGAAAAGGAATATTGTTTTAGATAAGGCATTGTGAATATGAATTTTAGAATTAAGCAATATCACACAAGAGTGCTGTTATACTGAATATCAGCACGGCTGTGATTTGGTTGTCGGTACGAGGCCGCAGGCTGAGTGCTGAAGATAATTCCTGCACACAACGATCGGTAATATAAATTAGTTATCAGAGCACCTGTAAAGCGGAGGGATACATGTATAGTTAAAAGTCCCAGTGCTGTTATACTCTACATCATCACTCATGGCGTGCCTCTTGTCCAATCACATGACTTTGTCGGAACTAACTGTTGTTTAATTAAATGTAATTGAGTTGGCTGAGATAACTAATTCACACGATGCTGCCCATCCCACGACCTGAGTGTGTAAAATGAAGCAGGCCAGACTGTGTCCAGCATCCAACTCTCAACTGGAAGCTGGGCCATTTCTAGCTATTAGCCGTGTAAGTGATGGCTTAGGGCACACAAGCCACCAGTTTAAAGGCCCCCTTTAAAAAATAAATACATTAACTTTACTTTTTAGGTGTAAAATTGTTCAGTGATTGTGATCCTTAGATCAATCTTTAAATCACCTTAGATCATCGTGACTTCACCCTCATCCTTTTCCTCTCAATTACGACCAGAAGCTTCTCCCTTCCTCCGGTAGGTCAGTCTCTCTCACTCACTCATGCCCCCCGTGTCCCTTTTTTTTCTTTCTCTCATTATAGATAACAGATTCGATTTCGACTTTAATGGCAGAAACAGACATGGAATTTGACTGACTACTACTCCATCATGCATTACTGCCTGTCTGTGTGAAGGTAGGTGTAGAGAGTGTGTGTGTGGTTGATAGCTGATAACGGATTTCCATGTTTTAGGACTCATTCCTTGCACCTCTCTATTCCAAGTACTAACGGCTGCGGCCTGCGGGAAGGCGGAGCATGACGTCAAGCCCCGCCTAGAAAGGTTCAGCCATGCCCACATCCGGATTGGAAGGTCCAGCCCCGCCCACATCCAGTACCTTTTTTTATCGTGCTTCATTTAGGACGAAACTTGCTGCATTTAAGAGACCTGCGAATTGTTTCTTTTTAACATAAATGTTGTCATCTATAAAACGAAATTAAAAATCTAGCCAAAAAAGACAAATGCGTTATAGGCATACATCATTATTTGCCTCCACTTGGTTAATTTTGCATCTTCGTGGTATGAAATGGCAACATTGGGCGAGTTGAATTTAACTTTTTGAAACATATCTCCCACAGCATTTAAAGGCCTACTGCATTATCTATCATTTTAATAATGGATTTTATTTAATTTAAAAAAGCGCCTTTCAGATCACTCAAGGACACTGTACAAGAATACATTAAAATATACATTAAAATATACAAACACAGGATAAAAACACAGGATAAAATAGACTTAATATGGAATGATCAACATAATAAGATAAAATAAATAGGGCAAGTATGGCAGTAGACAGTATGGATTATTTTGACAGAGAATCAGAGGGAGTGTGCAGTCCGGAACAGGTGGGTTTTGAGTCTTGATTTGAAAAGGGGGAGAGAGTCACAGTTCCGGAGGTCGGGAGGTAGAGCGTTCCAGAGCTGGGGAGCAGAGCGACTGAAGGCTCTGCCCCCCATAGTGCTGAGGCGGGCAGGGGGCACGGAGAGGTGGATGGAGGAGGAGGATCGAAGGGAACGGGTGGGGATGTTGATGTGCAGGAGGTCAGACAGGTAGGGAGGGGCGAGGTTGTGGATGGCCATGTATGTAAACAGGAGGAGTTTGTAGTTGATGTGGTGGGTTACGGGGAGCCAGTGAAGCTGCTGGAGGACAGGGGTGATGTGGTGGTATGAAGGGGTCTTAGTGATGATGCGGGCGGCAGAGTTTTGGACCAGTTGTAGTTTACGGAGGGATTTTTGGGGGAGGCCGAAGAGGAGAGAATTGCAGTAGTCCAGACGGGAGGTGACGAGGCTGTGAACAAGGATGGCGGTGGTGTGGGGGGTGAGGGAGGGGCGGAGTCTGGTGATGTTGCGGAGATGGAAGTATGCAGTGTGGGTAATGGTGTTGATGTGAGAGTGGAAGGAAAGTGTGCTATCGAGGATGACACCCAAGCTCTTAACCTGGGGGGAGGGGGAAACTGAGGAGCTGTCGATGGTGAGAGAGAAGGTATTGACTTTAGGCTAGTGAGGCTTTAGTGCAGAGGAGGAGGAATTCAGTTTTATTGCAGTTTAATTGGAAGTTTGAGGTGAACCAGATTTTTAATTCGGAGAGACAGTCGGTGAGGGAGGGGGGTGGGAGTGAGGAATTGGGTTTGCAGGAAAGGTAGAGCTGGGTGTCATCCGCGAAGCAGTGGAACTGGATATTGAATTTGCGGAGGATGTGGCCGAGGGTTAGGAGATAGATGATGAATAGAAGAGGCCCCAGGACAGATCCCTGGGGCACACCGGTAGTGACTGGGGAGGGATTTGAAGTGAAAGATTTGAGCTGTACGAACTGGGTGCGGCCTGTGAGGTAGGAGTGGAACCAACTGAGGGGAGTGTGGGAGAGGCCAATGGAGGAGAGTCTGCTGAGAAGGATGGGGTGTGAGATGGTGTCGAAGGCTGCACTCAGATCGAGGAGGATGAGGATGGAGATAGAACCAGAGTCAGCTGCAATGAGGAGATCGATTTTTGATTTTTGCTATTCAGAAATATCCCAATGGTGCACTTCAACAAAAGAATATCTTTCAGGTGAATCTCCATCAAGAAGTTGTAGTTTATACTGTGAATATATGGTTAACACATGTTGTTCATAACCTAAAGCCAATGTAGGCTATATTAACATATGCAATATATGTTACCACAATCTGTATGAGGTAGTTATGGAACACTCACTGTCTCCCCTGTGTTCATGTGAATACTATTATAATGACCTCTTTTCATCTTCAAGTCGACGTCCTGGGGAGAGAACTTCCACTCAGCCTTTGAGAGGGCAATCCACGAGGAATACCTATTTAGTGGGTAGTTTAGTTGATTTAAGATACTAAAATGCATCTTATCCATTAAAATATATTTTATTGTAGTACAACAGGGACTACAAGAGAATTATTTTTTACTAACATAGGGTAAGAATAAAAGTCTTCAGCTGCCGTCATAACCTCGCTCTTCAGCAGTGTTGTGCTAGTTACTGAAAAATAGTAACTAGTTACAGTTACTAGTTACTTTGTAAAAAAGTAACTCAGTTAGTAACTCAGTTACTTAAACCAAAAAGTAATACGTTACTGAGAAAGTAACTTTTTAGTTACTGGGGTCACATTGCGTGCAATAGTAACACACCGCGGACCTATGACCGGCGGGGGGGTGCGCGCAATAGTAACACACCGCGGACCTATGACCGGCGGGGGGGCGGGGTGCGCGCAATAGTAACACACCGCGGACCTATGACCGGCGGGCGGACCTGTGACCGGCGGGGTTGTTATGGCAAGCCAACCCGGCCAGAAAGCGCCCTTATTCAGTCACGGTTCACCTTTATTACGCCGAAAAAAACGCTGCGATATTAGAGAAAACGGCGTTTTTTACGCCGTAATGCGCAAAGGATACGCCGCTTTTTACGCCGCAATGAAGTCCTTCACTAACGCGCATAGAAAACGCCGTTTTGGCCATTAAAACGCGCGTAAAATACGGCGTTTGTGCACATCACAACGCGCGTAAAATACGGCGTCTTTTTAGTATGCTAATAATCTCAGCCCTTCTTTTCTCTCAGCCAATGCATTTGAAGTGTTTGCGCCCAATCGCTGATCAAGACAAGCAGACCAAATCAGTTGAGCACAGATTGACTTTGTGACCATTTCTCTTCATTTCTGTTGTTGTTTTGAATGTATTTAAACTCCCCTTCCATGCATATAGACATATATTTTTACACGACCTGGCCGTTATTTCACTGTGGAGGGTGTATGTGGAGTGTGTGCTGCTGGCACCCAGGATAAACCAGCCATCAACACACACACTCGAGGAGGAGCCACAGTCATGACAGTTTGTACCATCAGCTCGGCGAATACCACCTGCCTTAATCTCAAATAAACATCTTGAACGAACATCTACCCGTGTCCTGTGTCGGAGGGCCCCAAAGAAAGCCACTTCGGTGGCGTTTGCTACAGGAGAAACCCACTGGCGCCCAATGTGGCAGGGTTTCACCCAGGGTTTATCCTGGGTGCCATGATTGCTCATGCACCACAGGTGTGCAGCCCCACCCAGCCAGAGTCCAATCAGTCTGACTCAGACCAGGTGAGGCTGTAAACCAGCCATCAACAACACACACTCCACATACCTCCACAGTGAAATAATGGTCAGGTCGTGTAGTCGATGGCAACTTTAGCGGCATAGAATCCTGTGCAGCCTGCCCCATATTCTGTCGAAAATAATCTCCCGATTGAAATGCATTGGTTTAATATAGAATTAATTAAATATTATATATATATATATATATATAATTATTTAGTCATAATATTATAAGTAGACCATGTAGCTATGTAGTTTATCGCTATAACAAGATCTGTATCTGACCATTGACATACATATTTATATACGTATTTATTTATTATATACGGAGACCACCAGACCTCCTCGAAGCAACGAAAATGGTCTATTAACACGCTCTATTAAATCCCAAGAAAGAAGACGCCATACCTGCTCGAAGCTCGCAAGATTCATTAGATGTATTTATTTATTATTATGAGCACGATACATAACTATGGGTGCATAAACAGTCCAACCATTTCATATCTTAATTGCCGATAGGTAAAGCATTATGAATGAATGAATGAATGAATGAATGATGAATGATGTTTTTCCTCCCCCTCCTGATTCTACCTGAAGGCTTATCAGAACAAAAAAAATAATGTAGCCAAAATATATGTCTATATGGAAGGGGAGTTTAAATACATTCAAAACAACAACAGAAATGAAGAGAAATTGTCACAAAGTCGATCTGTGCTCAACTGATTTGGTCTGCTTGTCTTGATCAGCGATTGGGCGCAAACACTTCAAATGCATTGGCGGAGAGAAAAGAAGGGCTGAGATTATTAGCATACTAAAAAGACGCCGTATTTTACGCGCGTTGTGATGTGCACAAACGCCGTATTTTACGCGCGTTTTAATGGCCAAAACGGCGTTTTCTACGCGCGTTAGTGAAGGACTTCATTGCGGCGTAAAAAGCGGCGTATCCTTTGCGCATTACGGCGTAAAAAACGCCGTTTTCTCTAATATCGCAGCGTTTTTTTCGGCGTAATAAAGGTGAACCGTGACTGAATAAGGGCGCTTTCTGGCCGGGTTGGCTTGCCATAGATTGTCTCAAAAAGGAGGACAAATACGCGTCCGGCTTGATGCTGCGCCAGGACAGGGCTTTGAAAAACCGGACAGTCCGGCTTTATTGATCGGGAACTGTGTGCCGTTGTAAAACCTCACCAAAAGGAACGGAGTAACGCAGCGTTTGGTAACGGGAACGGAGTTACTGAATTTTAAAAAACAACGCGTTACGTAACACGTTACTGAAGAAAGTAACGGCGTTACGTAACGGCGTTACTAATAACGCGTTACTACCCAACACTGCTCTTCAGCCATGACAAATGTGGGAGGCACACCATGAACGGTTTAAGACAAGTCATTTATTTAATAAACCGTTGGTGTGCATGTGACCCCATGGCCCATTCATTTTCTGATGATACAGAATTCCATGTCTTTGAGTCGTTGTGAAATTACAACATGGACAGCAATAGGTGTCCGCCAAAGGGATATCTGGGTCCTCTGTTATGAAATGGGTGGCGTGCTGCTGAGACAATTATATCAAAAGACAAAGATCATTAGATGCTAATTCATGCACAAAATAAGTTAATTCTATTGACATTTTTGTTAGCAATAAAGCACATGGCTAGCATAATGTACCACGCTTATGTAGCAATTGTGCTAGTTAAGCTTTAAAAAAAACGATCATGGAGGTGAAATATCTGTTGGTGAAATATGTCGAGTTGGCAATGTGGTTCTTCGTAAGGTTGACAAGTATTTGAGAAAAACAACATTTATGTCTTTAGTTATATAGTTCACTTCCCCATTCCCTTTATAGGGGAGAGTGGGGTAAAGTGAGACATTTTTTACATTTGTTCCCCTCCAAGTGAGCTGAAATGATATATCAGTTAAATTTACACATTTCCCATTAATTCAGGATGTTTTCTTGCAATGGAAATTATTAGAATGTATTCAGGATGAAGGGCAGTGAAAATATGATGTTTTTTTTAAAAAGTGGTCTTGTGTCTCACTTTACCCCAGTTTAGTGAGACAGACCAGAACAGTCAATGGGGTAAAGTGAACCAGCTTGGGGTAAACTGATCCACTTACTTTTTCCACTCTGAAACTACCATAACAACATATGTTTCAACAGTTAGAATCCTGACAACTAGCTTGACAACCTCACATTCCAGAACAAATGTTGGACAAGTAACAGAATCATGGGGATTGGTCAATTAAGCACATTTTTTCCTGAGCACTTGAAAGTAATTCTAAACAAAATCAAATACAACATAATGTAATTCAAAATGTTTAATTAACATTCAAATGAGATAGAAATCACCTTGTTGCAAATGAGATAGAAATCACCTTGTAGTGTTGAACTCATACACTACAAAATATTCATTTTGTATATGTACTGTATATAAAAGCCTTAATATAAAAATGCCAGTAGCCTATGTACAATTGAACACAGCCCACACACACACACACTTAAAATAATAATAATAATAATAATAATAATAATAATAATACAATAAAAACAATTTCAGCAAACAGAACACAGTCTGGGGGTCAGAACACAGGACCCTTATAGCCTGGTCAGACTATACGATTTCAGCCCGATTTTGCCCCGAATTTGTCGTGACCGACAAGTTTACAGCGTCGTATCCGATTTCAAATGGTCGGGCACGACATCGAACGCGGAGTGAATCGTATAATGTGACATGCTTCACGACTTCCGATTTGTCGTTCACGACGTTCTAAAACAGCCCGACAAAAAGTCTGGCTTGTCAGAAATTTGACGGGAGTCGTATGACGTTTCCATTGTTGACATCATAGCCTACTGTATGAAAAACTCCCGGGAATTCCACAGCTGGCGCTCGTGCATCTTCTTTTTCTTTTTCTTCTCCGCACAGAAGACAGCAAGTACGACACCAAGCGCGTCTGTATCCATCATTGTATTATTGTGATCGCCCAGCCTTTTGTTGACAGCTGCTGCTATGACAACATGCGACGCGACCGATGCTGTCGGTGTATGTGGCCACTCTCCCGACCAAGACGCGGAGAGGTTTTCATGGTTCTAAAATCGTATAGTGTGACATGGTAGATCGTAAACGACAATCGTGAGCGACAAAAAAATCGTATAGTCTGACCAGGCTATTACAGCCAGCTAGAACAGCCTGGGACTCAACAGGACTAGATCCACAATTAGAGCATCAGTCATTCTCTACAATTAGGCGTCTACAACTACTCTATATTCCAGCCCTGAAGACTGCAGGGGAAGACGAAGAGCTGCTCTCTACGTGTGGTCCCTCCAGGCGTCTTGGGTTGAGGCAGCTTCCTTACTGTAATTATTAATTACATTAAAAATATGTTTAAAACTAAAAAGTGAGACACTGGGTAAAGTGAGACACTACATCACTTTACCCCACAGCATTTGTCTCACTTTACCCCACCTCCACCATTTTAGAAAAAATGACCTTTCTTAGCAATTCAGGCTAACCTTCAGCTAACATCATGACATGATTTTATATGTTGGTAGTTCATCAACAGGTATGATATAAGTTTTACTCTACCTGAATCAATTTGCTTTGGCACAACAGCTGATTAAGTTGACAGCAAGACAATTTACTTTTACATGCAAAAAAAATGTTTTTGGAAAAAAACATGCTTCTCTCCTTTATGGGCAAGGGGAAATGGGAGGAGCTTGAAAACAAAATGGTCACATGGGCACAAATGTGTTCTGTTGCCTAGATACAGGGCGTGTCTCACATTACCCAGTGTCTCACATTACCCCGTTCTCCCCTACAGGGAAATGCATGCGCCCAGTCCACCCATACAAGCTAACCAACATACCTTATAATCTGCATAACATCTCTCACACTACAAATACTGTCCGATGCTAAAGAATCAGAATCAGAAAATTGCAAGGAATTGAACTTGGTGCAGGTGTCAGCATTCGTTAAGCATAAAAAGAAAAAACTAGAATAAAGGGCTAAAAGGATAAATATATAACAAATATAAATGAGGTTTGTGTAGTGAGTACAAAAATTGTACTCAAGTAAAAGTACTGTTACTTCAGAATAATATGACTCAAGTAAAAGTAAAAAGTAGTCATCCAAATATTTACTTGAGTAAGAGTAAAAAAGTACTTGGTGAAAAAACTACTCAAGTACTGAGTAACTGTTGAGTATTGTCTGATTTATTTGTCAACACAAGCATTCAATCAGACAGACAAAAATACAAAATAATCATCTTTAGGCAAATTAGAGTTAATCCAATCAATTAAAATGTATTAATTCATTACAAAATAGCTTAAATTAAAATAATCCAGGTAAATTCAAGTACTTCAATAAAAAATAAAATAAATAAAATAAATAATAAATAAATAAGCACAAATTGAGCATAGCGTTAGTTCAGGCAGGCCACGAAGTCAGGCTCGGCTCAGTACAGATATCACAGTAGTCATATTGCCGCGTTAGGTTACGTTACGCATGCAGAGCGCTTCAAATACGTAGTATCATTATAGACGTACATCAGCTGATTTCCCTAGCTTCCCATTGGATACCATACACAGTCAGCTGACAGCTCAGCTGACTCCCTCTCAAACACCCATTGGCAAACATCATTCTTGGCGCCTTATTTAAAGCTGCTTCAGCCTGCCTATCTTCGCTGCTTCCTCTGCTAGCTTTGCAACCCACCTCCACCCCAGCTCCTCCTTTATGTCGTATCTAATTAATCAATGTCATTTTCTGATTGTCATTGATGCTTGCTCTGTTCTGTACCCCGGGGGGTCTCTGCTGCCGCTCTCCTTGTCTTAAACCTTTCCATGTAGGGACATGGAAGGGCAGGGAGGAGTGCTCCCCCTGCCTTAAGGCTTTCCACGTAGGCACGTGGAAGGGCAAGGAGTTCCCAGAACAGAGCCATACCGCCAAATGTAATATTCTGCAAATGTAATTCTGCATGTAATATTCTGCTTTAGAATAAAGATTATATTGACAATAGTGGTCCTGACTGAAGTAAAATTTCCAAACAATTGTACTTTTTCACCAGGCTCTGCAGGCAGAACTAGAACAAGGCAGCCCATAAACTCTCATAAACTGTGTGTGTGTGTGTGTGTGTGTGTTTGTGTTTGAGTCTGTGTGTCATTAATTTCTCTTTTTTGTTTGCTACGACTGTAAATTGTACAGCTAACAGCCTGAATTGTCTCTGAAGCAGAGACTATCCAGGTGGATTCACGGACTAAACTCTGATCATCTACCTGTGTGTGTGTGTTCTCACTTTGTTTATTTCATGTACCAGCTTCTAAATCTGAGTCTGACGCAGAATTTATGCCGCAAAATAGTGACACGAAGAAGTTTAATTTGATTTGTGTCCGATGATTAGAGAGAGAGAGCGCTGTTTCACAGCAGTTACATTCAGCAGGTATGGACACGCCCACAACAACCCACCTCACACCCCCCCACTACCGCACTCCCCCACCACCGGTTGCCGGTGTCGTGTCAAAAAGTGATTGTCTGCCAGAATCTGATTTCTGGCCGCGGGAGCGCGCATAGCGGCCCGTTGAGCGGTAGCGCAAAAACGTCTGCTTTTCTCTGGATTAAATGGCCATAATATGCAGATACACACAACTGTATTATAATGTAATTATAGCAAAGGCACGTGTTTTCGAAAGTTTAACGTTTGTTCTTCAATCAATTTTTGGCAGGTGAAAATGCCTATTTTGTGTTGTAATGGTCCTTTAAAAGAATTCCAAGTGTCCTGTGAGCTCTAGTGTTTATATTATGAAGCTTATGAATGAGATCAAGTCATATTTAGGCAGAAATCACCTTTGAGTAACTGTATTTGGCCTTCAATCACTTTTTTGCACGACACCGGTTTCCCTGATCCTGTCTGAATACGCGCCCCGTCCCACCGCTGAGATTGAGTATGGTCACGTGACGAGACTGCACGGCTACGTTTGATTGGTGAAACACAGTCACGTGGTAGAGCCTTTGGTGGATGTCTCTCTCTCAGTCAAAATAAAACATTAAAATGAGGCGTACGCAGGGGGGATAAAAAATAATGACGCGTAGAATACCAAAGAGATAACAAGAAAAGTAACGCGCTCATTGTAGCCTAATGTAGCGGAGTAAGAGTACAGTTTTTTCTTCACAAATCTACTCAAGTTAAAGTAAAAAGTATAGTGATTTAAAACTACTAGAAGTATACTTTTTTCAAAACCTTACTCAAGTAAATGTAATGGAGTAAATGTAACTCGTTACTACCCACCTCTATTCGCAATAATCTCCGAGTTGGAATTCTTATTTACAACATGGTACCACATAAAGATAAGGATAAACATGTAGTTTGTAAAATATGCAGTACTTTATTACGTAGGCTACTGCCATTACCACATTGTCATATTCCAAATGGTATTAGTCCTGCAGGTAAAAGTTTGCTATCGGTAACAATTACGAGCTATTATTTGAGTGTAATTTGTTAGAAATAACAGCCATCCATCTAGCCTAGAAATCTAGACGCCCCTAGCGGCAGCAAATTTAATTTGCAGCCAGGGGGGTCTAGCACTTCTCCGTCGTTTTTCTGTGCTGGAAACAGAAAATCTGTCAGGCCAATCACAGCGTGAGGGGCGGAGTCGGAAGCCGGGCTACCATGACGACAGAGTTGCGACAGTTCCGTGTTAGAGGTAAACAATGGCTGCTGCTGCTGGTGAACGGTTGTCTTTCGACTCGGCTTTGGCCGCGACTCTTCAAGACTTGAAGTTAACATTTTCTTTGAGAAAAGAACAAAGAACGGCACTGAAGTCTTTCTATTATGTATGTGCATTACATGGTATGCGCACTCACTGCGCAGTACTGACGCTACTAGGAGTGCAGGGGGTTCGGGGCGTTTCATTAATGAGTTGTAAGAATGAGTGACAGTGAAGTAAAGTTGTTGAACGTTACTCTCGTCTCGAACTGCATTATTCCTGCCCTCTAATTCAAACACAATATTGGCGACGAGAATGGCTGACTTTAGTATAACCCGCCGGCTCCTTTTCTTGCCGTGCCCGGAGACCCCCCAACTCCGTGGGCGAATTGGGTGGAAAGTTTTGCGGTCTATCTGGACGCGTCGGGCTGTGATGATGTACCCGACAAGAGGAAGATGGCAATACTTCGCCATTGTCTCGGTGTGGAGGGACAAAGGATCTTTCGCACCCTGGGTCTGCCTGCAACTTATGAGGAGACAGTAGCTCTTTTAACGGATCACTTCACCGGTCAACAGAGGATTCTACTCAGACGCTACAAGCTCAGGAGGCGGCTACAAAGACCCGGTGAGTCCGTTCGTAACTACGTGGCTAACCCGAGAGACATGGCCCGCCTGTGTGACTATGGGGCACTGCAGGAACAGTTAATTCGAGACCAGTTCATCGAGGGAATACTGTGTGAGAAGACGAGAGAGAGACTGTTGCTCGAATCGGACAATTTGACTTCGGGTAGAACTGTAGACATAGTACTGCAGGTGGAGACAGCTATGGAGTGTACCACTGTGCTCGCGGGCGCGTGACCCATTGCGGACACGCCTACTCATCAGCTCCAGCACACGCACTACGGTGCTCACTCCACAGACGACAGACCGTGCTGCTCGGAGGCGAGTTTCCCAGTGCAAGTCGCACAGAGGCAGAGCAACAGGCGCACCTCTGAGGTCTGCGGGAACTGCGGTTCAAGTTCACACCATGCTAGAGACCAACATTGCCCTGCCAGGGGACAAAAATGCAGAAATTGTTTGAGACAAAATCACTTTGCCAAAATGTGCCGTTCTGCCCCGGCAGCTCTACTCTGGACCACGGGACACCCACCTGCTCACAATAATCACACAGAGATCAGAAATGTGACTGCTGGGCAGGTGGCTTTCAAAACATGCACTGTGCAGCTAGCTGAGGTGACTCTTCCTCTATTGATGGATACAGGTGCGGCTGCATCTCTTCTTAACTCCAGCACTTACTACAGGTTCTTCTCCCACCTGCCATTGGAACAGCCTGCTACTCCCCTATGTGGCTATGACGGCTCCAGGATAGATATCCTGGGTGTGCTCCATGTCCAGGGCCTGGGGTTCACACTCAGGGACGGCGTCAGCTCTGCTATTCACCACGTCGACTCCACTTGGCAGCAAAAGTGGCCCCACTGCCACCAATCCCTCCCCCACAGGGAGGGCCACTATGGCCATCGGCACCTCAGCTGCACCCTCAACGAGCTCCTGATCTGGTGCCTCCTGGCTTCCAGCAAGATCCAGTGCTCGACCATGCTCTGGGCCCACCTCAGGGTGACCCCCCCCAGCTGTTCTGGGAAGGCCACCGCCAGTGGTCGGGGAGGACCGGCCAGTACGGGACAGGGGAGGTCCCTCTTATTTGAAAGACTATGTCACTGAGTTTCATGCCTAGGCTTTGAGGGCGTTCTACTAATAATTTAGTAGTTTTGTTTTATAATTGGGTTCTGTGTTTTTGAAGGGAGGGGGAAATTGTTATGTATGTGCATTACATGGTATGCGCACTCACTGCACAGTACTGACGCTACTAGGAGTGCAGGGGGTTTGGGGCTTTTCGTTAATGAGTTGTAAGAATGAGTGACAGTGAAGTAAAGTTGTTGAACGTTACTCTCGTCTCAAACTGCATTATTCCTGCCCTCTAATTCAAACACAATACTTTCCTCGAAAAGAAAGATGTATTCAGAGTTTTCATTAATTACGTAGTCAGAGCCGTTGCTCTGACTACGTCACCTTCTTCGTTGGTCTGATTGGTTGTAGCGCTATCCTATTGCGTGCAGAGGGAACTTGAAAGACAACCGTTTATCCCGCCCACACTGCCAATGGAGCTGAGTCAGACCTTACATCTTTCTGATGTGGGTCTGGCTTGCCAGGCTACCATCCATCAGCTATTAGTGAGTAAAATGCGCTGTGAGAATATCTGTTTTGAGTTGACTGGGCCTCTCTCTGTATGAGACCATTTGATGAAGATGAAGGCTTTTTAACTAGGAATCTCCATTGTCAAAGGTCGTCTATGAATCATTTTTCTTTGAAAAGCTGTGATCTGTATTATATTTTGGGGTGTCGTATGTTTCAAAGACAAATTCAAAATGCAAGTGTTTACTCTCTAAACCAGTTCACCATTATTCTTAATTTGCTTCTTTTGTAACCATGATAGATAGCATATTTCACTAGAGCTACCTCTACAAAGAGGAGTGTCCCCAAAGATAACTTATGAAAAAACACAAACTAGGTGTAAACAACATTTTCATTAACTGAAATAAAAATAAAAACGAGGCTGTGCCAGTCTTGCTTGCCACACGCCACCTAAGTGGCTTTTGCTGGGGCCCTCTGACACAGGTTGAGGTTCCGTTGAAGATGCATTTATTGTGAGGTGCATGATGGTAGGCCGAGCAGATGTAACATGCTGCCATCGTGGCTCTCTCTCTCTCTCTCTCTCTCTCTCGTGTGTGTTGATAGCTGGTTTATCCTGGGTGCCATGATTACTCATGTACCAAAGGCGTGCAGCCCCACCCAGCCCAGAGACCCAGCAGCTCCACCAAGCATGAACGCGTAGCGTATCTGTCTGACCTGCTCCATTGGGTGCGTCCGTGGCTCGTCAATGGCGCATATGAGTAAATAAAAAAGTTTTCATTGGCAAACTCAATTTCCAACAACTCACCTGATGCTCCAATGACAGCAGCAATTGTCCTCCAAATGGCGTCATTCTTTCAATTATCTTTGTAGAAAGCGTTATGGGGGTCGTACAACTGCTTGTATTTCTCCACGTCGACAATGAAGCGCATGATCGAACATCGAAACTTGTGAAGATAGGCAAATAAACAAGAAGTACAAAGATGCGCCGACAACACACGGTTGGTGCTGTCAGCATGAGGAACACATTTCTTTTTTGCTGGGGGCCCTATATAACTATTTTATTGTACATAATATGGGGGTGCATGATCCCTACATGCTAGAATTTTGCATTGGGCATGAATGAGATTAACGACTCCGCACACAATATCAAAACACAACGTCGGATTTTGTAGCACAACAGTCTATTTACTATTACAGACTATTTACCACAAACACACACACACACAGCAAAAACACTGTAGACGGACTACAATGCAATTGTATGCAGGAATGAAGATCTTCATTGGCAGTGAAAAGAGGGCAGTTTTCCTTCTGAAATATGCAACTACAACTACTAATCTAGAAATGATTTAATGTATTGACATACACACATGTGTACTTAGACTTCGAAAACACACACAAATGCATGTTTCTTCATTGATTCTTGCATAGAGGGTCACGTGTATGCGCGTACAAATAGACGTAAAAGTCTTTTAGGATTTTGCTACGCGTAGTACGTCTGTCTGCTGCGTGTCAGACGGAA
The DNA here is from genome assembly GCA_030340625.1 of Merluccius polli. Taxonomy (NCBI): domain Eukaryota; kingdom Metazoa; phylum Chordata; class Actinopteri; order Gadiformes; family Merlucciidae; genus Merluccius; species Merluccius polli. The sequence goes on from JAOPHQ010000027.1 coordinate 37,396, forward strand.
CCAGTGGAGCAGCTCTCATCGGAGTGGGAGTATCCTTACGGCTACGCAACGTTGCGTTGCGTCATAATGCGTCACATCATATTTGCAATACTGCAGTTTACCAGGTGTAATTTCCTTGTGTAAGTAAACATCATTAACCTCTCCGTCCATTGTTGTGGCTTTCATCTACACCTCTATCACATCATAAGCAAGGAGTAGAAACATGACGATGCAAACCAAACCTATTACAAAAATGTCACGTTTTCTAAAAAACTGGATGATTGCAAAAGAAAAAAAATGTCACGAAACATGCTTGTGTGTGTGGGAATGTTCATGTGTATCAGGTTCGCACTTTTGGTGTGCATTGGAAAACGATTTTATTGTTTAGAAACATGGATTGTTTAGAAGCATGAAAATTCTTGGAATTGGTGAATGAAACTGGTTCTTCCCGCAACCAACTCTGCAACAGCGTCAACTTTTGGTCAATATAATCAGGTTCTTTCTAATGTTAGTTATTTTAAGATTTAATCTGACAAAAAAGAATGGGCTATTTGACAAGACATGCATGTAATTTACAAATTGTGCCCCCACATAGTATTTCAAGGGTTAATTCATTACGGGCCACATAGGCTATTAATTAAAAATGTTTTGGTCTGGATATCAGCAATCTTCATGAATGTGATTTTGAAAATTATGTTTTCTCTTTATAGCTATTAACATTTAAGTAGTAGCCTATGTATCTTGGATAGGCAAGTGGTAATTTCCCTATATCACCACCTGGGGTTATCTGACCATCGGGGGCTGGTTTTTACAATTTTATTTTAACAGATTTTGGCATTTTGATTGGATTAAATCTCAAAAGTGGGATTTCAAAAGTGAAAAATGAAACTAAGATCATTATGGTCCGGATGCCCTCTAGTAATTGCTGGCCTCATTCAAGTGCTAATGACACCATGTTTTGGGCTGTCACATTTATTTTCTTCTTAAAACGGGCATTACATTCATTTTAACCTTAAAATAATAACAACTGTACTATTTATAATTATTTATTTTTAAAATTAGAGCGCACATGTCTACAGCAATGGAGTAAATGTGATCTGCAGGACCAATAACAGAAAATAATTAAGAATGTACATTTCTTGTGACAGCCCGCCTATTTCTGCACTGTTTCGGAAACATGGTAGAGTTGTCTAGCCAACCTTCAACTGTGTGTTCATTGGAAAGGGGAAGAGAGGGGAAGGTGCGGCTGGCACAGGGAGGGTCGGGGGTTGCATAGACCTCTATAATAACTGGTCTGGAAAACCCTAACTGAACCATTACCATAACTGGACTGGAAAGAGAACATCCTGGTGCAGCGCAACACACATTCTTTAACCCTAACCCTAACGATAAGATCATACATAATATGGATGACGTGGTAATGGTTTTAATATTTTTTTTTATAGTGTTGGACCAAAATTGGCAGAAGAAATCAATGACCCAGGGGGCTCTTACGGATTTTGGGGATATATCCAATTCAATTTTTCTTAGCGCATTAAAAGAAAAGGAAATCATCAATATTGTTAGCAAGTGTAAGAATACAACATACTGACTGGAATGAAATTGATATTACAATAGTCAAGAACGTCATTGATGGTATTGCAAAACCACTTACTCACATTTGTAACTTGTCCTTCCAAACTGGTAAATTGGCTAGGCGGGTGGTTTGCTAGGCTAGGTGGGTGGTTTGCTACGCTAGACAGGTGGTTTGCTAGGCTACACGGGTGGGTTACTAGTCCAGGCGAGTGAGTTGCCAGCCTAGGAGAGTCAGTAGCCAGCCTAGGAGAGTCAGTAGCCAGGCGCATACACTGCCTATCATTCGCCACTGCCTCCCTCGGCCTCTCATACGTCTGATTTTTGGCACGAATCACCCGCCATAAAAGAGGTCCCCTTACATCTTCAGGAGAGTTGAAGGCTGCACACAAAAGCGTCCTGCCCCCCTCCATTTATTCAATTCAATTCAATTCAATTCAATTTTATTTGTGATATGAGTGGCATTTATAGATGCCAGCAAACTCCTCCAGAGTTGTTTCTGCACGTATCCGGGTGTATGCAAGGTGACAGCCTTGTATACTTTCATCTTTTCACCAGATGAAAGTGTCAACAATAGGAACTCAAAGCATAACAACCTACCAGAAGGGCGAGGAGCGGAAATCACCTGCTCCACTGGGCATGAAAGTGTTGCTTTGCGTTGCGTTGCTTTGCGTTGAGCCGTAAGGATTCGCTCCCACTCCGATGAGAGCTTCTCCACTTGTTCCATCTGACACGCAGCAGACGGACATACTAGAGCAAAATCCTAAAAGACTTTTACGTCTATTTTTACGCGCGTAAACGCGGCCCTCTACGCAAGAATCAGTGAAGAAACATGCACTTGTGTGTGTTTTCGAAGTTTAAGTACATATGTGTGTATGTCAATACATTAAATCATTTCTAGATTAGTAGTTGTCGTTGCATATTTCAGAAGGAAAGCTGCCCTCTTTTCACTGCCAATGAAGATCTTCATTCCTGCATACAATTGCATTGTAGTCCGCCTACAGTGTTTTTGCTGTGTGTGTGTGTGTGTGTGTGTGATTGTGGTAAACAGTCTGTAATAGTAAATAGACTGTTGTGCTACAAAATCCGACGTTGTGTTTTGATATTGTGTGCGGAGTCGTTAATCTCATTCATGCCCGATGCAAAATTCTAGCATGTAGGGATCATGCACCCCCATATTATGTACAATAAAATAGTTATATAGGCCCCCAGCAAAAAAGAAATGTGTTCCCCCGCCGACAACACCAACCGTGTGCTGTCGGCGCAGCTTTGCACCTCTTGTTTATTTGCCTATCTTCACGTTTCGATTTTCGATCATGGACGAGGTGCGCTTCATTGTCGACATGGAGAAATACAAGGAGTTGTACGACCCCCGTAACGCTTTCTACAAAGATAATTGAAAGAATGACGCCATTTGGAGGACAATTGCTGCTGTTATTGGAGCATCAGGTGAGTTGTTGGAAATTTAGTTTGCCAATGAAAACTTTCTTATTTACTCATACGCGCCACTGACAAGCCCGGGACGCGCCCAATGGAGCTGCTGGGTGTCTGAGCCAAGTGAGACTGCTAAACCAGCTATCAACCACACACACTCCACTGTGTAATAAAAACTCAATAATACATTTTAAAAAATGTATTCACTTAGGACAGATGAACAACCATCCACAAAAGACAATTATAAAAGATGTCTGTCAGTCGGTGTGTAAATATCAACTGGACACAACAACAACAAATGGAGATGTGTAAACAGTCTACACAAGATGTCATAAAATGTGTATAGTTCTGCTTCTGAGGTGGGATGCAGGTAGTGTGCCGGGTACTAACGTAAATCACCAATAAACTAAAGACACATGAACAGCATATAAACCATTCATGAGCCACACATTACGTTGGAGTCAGCATTCTCAGGGAGCTCAATCTGAGAAAAAAAACACAAAAACTAATAATCAAAAAACTCGAAAACCAAGACATTTTCTCTGTAATTTTAGTTTATTTTAGTTAGTTTTGTAATGGCACAAAATACAGTTATAATGTTTTGTAAAGAGTATAGCCTATGTGTGTGTGGTTGATAGCTGGTTTACAGCCTCAGCTAGCCTGATTTGCGTAGCATAGCACCGAGCCGTAAGGATACGCTCCCACTCTAATCAATGAGAGCTGCTCCAACGTATCCTCATACAACGGTTCGTACGATATCTTACGAAAAGTTATGCACAATTATTTGTGCATAATCCTATGAATAAAACTGTTCCCTGTGGTCTTTTCAATAAGTTAGTGAAGTTTATATATTTAAAAACTCCTAAATCCGCTCTGAAGAACAGGGGGGCAATTGCTCTGTCGCTACGTTAGCCACTTTTTAGAGTTTAACACGGTTTTAAACTCGTCGGTGACGCAAGAAGTCACGTGACGTCTTAAGCTCCATTGCTGTGTCGTATGTACCTGTGGTTTAACCTGCAGCTGCGGGTTACCTTGATCTCAATTGCTGTGTCTTCAGAGAAATTCACATCAGACACTAGAGGGCGTAGAGGGTGTTAGTCTAGTCTCGAAACGGACATGGTTTTAGAGGAGACTAAACCAGTTTGCAGGATGAAACAAGGCTCCATTATAACCGACACACACAGAATTAGTTTTATTAATTATTATTAGTAGTATTAATAATAATGTATGATACATTTACACTTATTACGCCAGATAGGCCTTCAGTACAATAACAATATTGGACATAGTCGACTTGGAATGAGCAGTGATATTTCACGGCTCGCGGGGCTCAGGTCTCGGTCGTGCGTCCGCTCAGCAATAGCATTACGCGCTTCAACTTTCAAGCGCTTCCATAAATGTGCCGCTGCTCGGTCTCCTGCTGGAAGATCTACTGTTACATGTGTTTGAGAGATCATCCCAAACAGACTTTCTTCGGAGCGTGGTGGTGGTGTCTTTCCTCTTCCACCGTGTCCACAACACCTCGAATGCAGTACAATAAATATAACTTCTGCTCCTCGTTATAGTCTATAACTCTATCCGAGACATGTTCATCCTAACTACCCTCTCCAGGGGTGCAACTACCCAGTGACTGCATACCTGTCAAGTATCCCGTTTTGGCCGGGAAAGTCCCTTATTTTACGATGCTTTCCCGCCCTCCTCCCGTATTAGTATTTTCCCGTAAATCACCCGTATTTTCCGTTTAAAAAAAATAATAATTCCCCGGGCCTGGGCGAAGTAAAAAACAAAACAAAAAACATTCCCAATCTGAGCTCTGTCACTAACCTCGCGATAACTGCCACCTGCAGTAGCCTTCTACTGCAGGTGGCAGTTGTCGCGAGGTTAGTTAGTGTGTGTCGTCAGATGATGAACTGGCGCGAATGAACTGGCGCGAATAATACAGAAAAAAAACAGAGATGGATGAGGAACGCCACGACAGAGAAGGCACTCCGCTTGCCAAAAAACCAAAACCCTTGTGTAAATACCGGGATCAATGGGACAGCGAATTTTCTTTTCTGAAGAGGAGCAGGGTGAGCGACAGTCACGCATTGTGTAAAATTTGTAACTGCGACTTCTGCAACAAATGCATACAATATGTCACTAAAAAAATAAAGTAAAGTTATGTGAAATGAAAAGAAAAACTGTAAAAGAAAAGCAATATGAAATGAAAAGAATGTGTGGAATGAAAATAAAATGTAAAGACAAGCAGTGTTAAATGAACAGAAACATATGCAAGCCTTTTAAATAAATGTTTTTCATAAATACCCTTTTGTGTTTTCATTTAGGCTATAATGAATGTTCACATCATGTCAATGTCAACAAAGGTAGGCCCATCATTGGCTTTATGTACAGCTGCACTACTTCCTGAAATTCAGCCAGCTCCTTTGTTTCCTGTCTGCATTATTGGACAAACTGATTAATCCAGGTGTGCCTGACCTCAGTAGTGACAACAACAATAAATCAGACACACTTGAATTAATCAGTTTGTCCAATGGCAGACAGGAAACAATAAAATAAGTTATAAACAATCTATTCACACACGTTCCCTCTGCTCGTTAAAGGAGCTATATGTAGGATTGCGCCCTCTCTGGCCAAAACTGTTATTGCAACCACGTTGTAAATACTGTACAGCGTGGTACTCCCTCCCCCCCCCCCCCCCCAGAGTAGCGGTTGCCAGATTCCCCGTTCCCGGATTACTCAACACAACACTGCGTCTACGAGAAGGAGCAACCATGACAAGTGTTTTACATACTGTTCTTTGCTTTTATTTAGGTAAAGAACATAGAATTGCCTCTGTGTATGAAGTGTGCTATACAAATACACTTGCCTTGCATAGATCCCTGATAATATTGACCAACTGCATCACCGTCACCGGGGCTTCATAGTAATGTGTCCGATAGAGCAGCCCTCTCGGACACACACACTTGCTGTTACCGCTGTTTTATTATCATCCGCACTCCCACACCGTCACCGGGGCTTCATAGTAATGTGTCCGAATAGAGCAGCCCTCTCGGACACACACACGTTACCGCTGTTTTATTATCATCCACACTTCCACACCGTCACCGGGGCTTCATAGTAATGTGTCAGAATAGAGCAGCCCTCTCGGACACACACACGTTACCGCTGTTTTATTATCATCCACACTTCCACACCGTCACCGGGGCTTCACGGTAATGTGTCCGAATAGAGCAGCCCTGTCGGACACACACGCCAGCTCTGACCGCTGTTTTATTATCATCCACACTGCAGTCAGTGTGCAGTAAATGGCACCCTCAATGGTGTGAAATCCTTACATACAGTCTGTTGTATTTGCTTAGGCACAATAAACACACCGTGTTGCTTCGATAAGTTGCTTTACTGAACTGCCGCACACCTTACACTTTACGACCACCACATACATCAGTGCTGTAAACCTTAAAGTCACAGTAACCTGTAACTTCCCGAACATAACTTAACAAGGCCCAACTGGGCACAATAATGAACTTCCAGACACAACATTTTCTCCCCCCACCCCCCTGGAAACAGAAACAAAACATTCAGTCCACATCCCCCCCCAGTGTCTCTATCACCCTGTCACATAGTCCCCATGCCAGATGGGCGGGGCCCTCACCCTCTGAGGGCGTGCTGGCTGTAACACAGCATCTGGCGGTGGCGGTGGGTTACCCCCCCACTGGTTCACTCCTGGCCTAGGCTGCCAGCCTAGAGTGGCTGCTGGAGACAGAGGTGATGCAGGCGTTGTGGGGCCTGTGACTCTGTGCAGGCGATTAAAGTGCCATCGAGTCCCATTTTCCAGTCTGTAAGTGGCTTGACCCAGCTGCTTAGTCACTTGGAGGGGCTCTGACCAGTATGACTGCAGCTTATTCCGGCGGTGGAGGTGTTTAATCCTGACCCAGTCCCCTGCCGAAAGTGAGGGGACCCGCACTCTGTGTGTGGCATCGAACCTTTCTTTCATCCGAGCCTGTGAACCCTTTACCCGAGCTCTGACTTTCTGGAGCCCTGGGCTCCTGGGTACAGGGACTGGCTCCGCTCTCAATCGGTCCAGTGGTTGCTTTAGTTCACGCCCGATCATGAGCAGTGCAGGTGACGCCCCTGTGGTGGAATGCTTGGATGCCCGGATGGTCAGGAGAGTTTGGTTAAGTGCATCACTGAAGGTTTTCCCTCCCTCCAGGCAGGCTCGGATTCCGTTTTTGAGCGTTTTGTTCAGTCTTTCCACCCCACCATTACTCTGCGGGTGATAGACCACCGTCCTGATGTGCTTGATGGACCGCAACGACAGAAACTCAGCGAACTCTGCAGATACAAATTGGGGCCCATTATCTGTCGTGATGACACTGGGGAGACCCCAGCGCCCAAACAGGCCGTCTAGACGGTCGATGATCACATGTGTGGTGGTGGAGCTCAGCTGAAAAACCTCTGGCCACTTCGAATGAAGGTCGTGCACAACCAGCATGTAGCGTGCGTGTGCGGGTGCCCCATGAAGTTCTCCACAGAGGTCAACCTGGATATGTTCCCAGGGAGCGGACGGCCAAGGAGTTGGGGTGAGGGGTGCTGTGGCCGGCTGGCCCGTTTTCCCACTCAGAAGGCAGCAGGCACAGTTACGTACCAGCTCCTCTACATCAGAGTCTATGTGGGGCCACCACACCGTATCTCGGCAGCGTTGCTTCACCTTGACCACCCCCAGGTGCCCCTCATGCGCCATGTGTAGAACCCTGGACCTGAGGGCTTCAGGCACAACAGCACGGTGACCACGAGCAAGGCACACTTCCCCCCAGCAGGAAAGCTCATCACGAAAGCGGTGATAGGGAAGTAGCCTGTCATCCACTACGGCAGGCCAGCCATCCTGGACGCAGGAACGAAGAGCTGTGAGAGTCCCATCATCAGCGGAGGCCTGCTGCAGCTCCGCCAGGGTGACTACTGAACTGAGGGGCCCGTGCAGGACGTGGACCCAGTCGTCGTCACACTCGGTATCTGCTGTTGCCCCACTTATCTCCTTCGTCACCGAGACAGCTCTTGACAGGAGGTCGGCCACCGTATTAGCCCGCCCAGGCAGAAACTCCAGACTGAAGTTGTACTGATTTAGCCGATCGGCCCACCTCAGCAATCTCATGGGCCTGTGCCCCGAGCCTTGGGTCGCCAGCAGTGCCGTCAGCGCCTGGTGGTCCGTGCGGATGGTGAAAGCCCTCCCGTACAGGTAGACATGCCAGCGTTCGCACGCCCACAGGCAGGCCAGGGCCTCCCTCTCCCCCACCGAGTACTTCTGCTCTGCTGGAGTAAGTGCACGTGAGGCGAAAGCCACGGGACGTTCCACACCGTCGTGGGTCTGGGAGAGAACAGCACCCAGTGCCACCCCGGAGGCATCACAGGTGAGCATGGTGGGTGCGGTCAGGCTGAAATGGGTCAGTGTGGGCGGGGACGTGAGCTGCCGCTTGAGGGCACGAACGGCTTCGTGGCAGGCTGGAGTCCAGTCCCATGCGACATCTTTTCTGAGTAGCCGGCGCAGGGGGGCTGTTGATTCAGAGTAGTGCGGCATGAACCTGAGGTAGTATGCAGCCATCCCCAGGAAGGAGGACAGCTGGGATGGCGACTGCGGGTCCGGCAGGGACAGAATGGCCTCAGTGTGGGACATAATTGGGGTGATACCCTCCTTGGAGAGCCTGAAGCCCAGGAACTCGATCCTCTCAGCCCCAAACATGCACTTCTCTGCATTCAGTGTGACCCCATGCTTCTCAAAACGCTGAAAGACCTGCTCCAGGCGAGCGTCGTGCAGTGCGGTGGAGGGCGCATGCACCACCACGTCATCCAGGTAGATGGAAACCCCCTGGATACCAGCCAGTATAAGTGACATTATCTTTTGAAAGCAGCTCGGGGCTGATGAAAGTCCAAACGCCATGCGTTTATACCTGAAAACCCCCACATGCGTGACAAACGCTGTAAGGTCCATGCTGGCCGGCGCCAGAGGCACCTGCAGGTAGCCATTTCGTAAGTCCATTTTACTGAAAACAGTGGAGCCATGGAAATGGCTAGTAAGCTCCTCAGCCGTTGGTAGGGGGTACTTATCAGGAATAATGGCTTTGTTTACATCTGTGAGGTCGACGCAGAGGCGCAGCCCGCCCCCCTTTTTCTTGGCTATCACCAGGTTTGACACCCACGGCGAGGCATCGATTGGCTCTACGACGTCCTCCTCCACCAGGCGGCGCAGCTCAGCCTCCACTGCGTCGCGGAGGGCCAGAGGAATGCGCCGTAGGGGCTGGATAACAGGGCGGACTGATGGGTCAACAGTAGGTCGGTGTACAAATCCAGACATGCGGCCCAGCCCTTTGAGCAGTTGTGGGTAACGGTCCGGCCAGGAAGCGCTGACCTGCAGGACATGCAGGCCCCGAGCATCAGTCACAGAAAAACCCAAGGCAAGGAACAAATCTAGGCCCATAATGTTGGCCCCCCCTCTGGGTGATGCAAAACTTGGTGTCAGGGGCACACTGATGATTATATCTGACGGGGAGGCGTGCCACACCCAGAGTGGTGATGGGCGAATAGCCATACCCCAACAGGGTTTTAGCTGCTGCTTCCAAAGGCACATGACTGAAGAAGCGTTCATATGTGCATTTGTTGAGAATTGACACTTTAGCCCCTGTGTCCACGAGGAGTGGAATGAGCACTGCACCCACACGGCATGTGCAAAGCTTGAAAGAGGGCTGTGAGCTCTGTATAGTGTTGATTGGGACAGCAGCACTATCAGTGCGGGTAGGAGGGGAGCGGCAGCAGCGTGCAAAATGGTTCAGCTTGTTGCAGTTACGACAGCGTTTTCCCTGGGCAGGGCATGACTGATCCCTGGATGCATGTCTAGAGGAGCCACAGTTGTTACAGCTCCTGAACCCGCTCTCTCTGGGCCCCCTGTCAACCCTCTGTATCTCCAAACTGTCGGTTAGCCTGTCAGCAGCCTCTGCAATCTCTGTGTGCTGAACTGACGGCGGTGACGTCACGGGCTCATGCGCCGCGCGGCTGAACTTGCGCGCCTCTGTCAGGGCTGTTTCCAACTGCTTCCCGATCACTAAAGCATCAGTTAATGTCATGGAGTCTGGCTCAAGTAACAGTCTCTCCCTCAGTTGGTTACAGGACGTTTTCTCTATTAGCTGATCAACTATAAGTCCATCCTCCAAAGCCCCAAAATCACAGAGCCTAGCCAGCCCACGTAACGCCGAAACGAAGACGGCGACAGACTCACCCGGCTTATGTGTCCTCTGGCGAAACTCAAAACGGTGCATCCGTTGGCTTTTCCCGGAGCTGAAGTGAGCCTTTAGGGCGGCCGTGGCCGTGGCGTACTTATCATCTGCCAGAGGGAGCGTGGCAAAGAGTCGTTGTCCCTCCTGCCCGAGACAGTGGCGCAGAAGCGCACACCTCCTCGCCTCCGCTAGATCCGCGTGTCCCAGAGCTAACAAATAATCCTCAAACGACGTCAGCCATCGGTCCCAGGGAACAGCCGGATCACCGGGAACAGGCAGGAAAGGTGGCGGCGGTGGTAAGGCGAGTTCAGACATCCTCGTTCGCCAAATGTTGTATTTGCTTAGGCACAATAAACACACCGTGTTGCTTCGATAAGTTGCTTTACTGAACTGCCGCACACCTTACACTTTACGACCACCACATACATCAGTGCTGTAAACCTTAAAGTCACAGTAACCTGTAACTTCCCGAACATAACTTAACAAGGCCCAACTGGGCACAATAATGAACTTCCAGACACAACACAGTCATTGAGCAAACAATACTGACTTCGTGAAAACGCCCATGAGGCAACGACGCAATGATTCGCTTCAAACATGTTTTTCTAGCAAAAACTGAATAATAGCGATAAGCCAAATATAATTCTAAAGATATACTGCAATAGTTCACTCCAGTGGAAACATGGACCATTTTCATTACCCAACTAAAATATATTTGGTAGGCTAATAGTGCAATGTAAACATGTTCACGAATGCATTTAGTAACGTCAGACATTTCTGACCCGAAACATTTGTAGCTGCAGCCTTCCTTATACAGTAAATGGCTGCAGCTCAGCCTATCTGGCAACCCGGATCACGATACAGTACTGACTTCGCGATTGGAAGCTAGGCAGAAGGTGGCGCAACAGACTAAAACACAAAATGAAAACAAAACAGTTTTCCTGGCACAGAAATATTGCGTTTGAAATTAAATATTCTGGCTGGACTACTATTATGTCTGACATAAATACTTGAAATGAACATGATTCCTCAATGTCTAGTGACATATTAGGGTCATTTTATGATTACTTTGAGTACATTTCTTACATATAGCTCCTTTAAAGGTTCATATGCTTCGTCTGTTGGTGCTGGGGCAGCCTAGGCATCGTCCCCAAGCCTGATTCTACGGTAGTCATTGGAAAAGCCACAAAGATGAGCACCAATGACATCAGGCGTGTCAATCAACTTTACCAGTGCAGTGAGTAAAATACAAATAGTACATGCACAGGCAGCGGTTCGCCGTCGCTCAAATGAGATGGCGCATACAGCAACAGATTCAAATGTTCCTGTGTCTCATGTGATTGGATGTTTCCATACAGGCAACTGAGTTGAAGACATGAGACAATGCTCTGATGGACGTCGCCACTCCTTTGCATTTAAAAGCTAATGGGATCAGCGTATTTTGTCTTAGGGTTTTGGAATATAGCTTTCGTCTTCCTTCCTTCCTTCTGTCATTCTCTTTACTAAACCCAGCCCAGATGGATTCCACACCACTATACCCAATTGTCCTGGGATGACCTCCACCACATGTTTTCATGGGAAATGATTTGGTTATCTTTTCTATGACGATTCTGATATTGCGTTTACTTTGTTTCATTGATTTCTCAGGGATAACATTGTAATAGCCCACCCACCCATCTTACTTTTCTAAGACATACTTAATAAATGCATTAAAAAAAAACAACAACAACCCTGGCTTGCGTATATTCAAGTTTCCCGTAGACTTGCTGCCAAACATCAGTGTAAAGTTTGGGCAAAGCCGAAGCTCTGCAGCAACACCAGTGTTGTCATTCTCACAATTGCCTTCATACTTATCTGCAGGTCAGTTAACCTGTCAAGGTTGCAGCCTGATGTGCTGCATTCTTGACCATGACAACGAACTTAACTATCAGCTTTTTTTCTGTTTAAGAACTATCTAAACTATAATAGTTTAGATAGTCCTAACAGAATCATACAAAATCTGAACATTGTATTGCTACTATGCTCAAAGTATAGTCAGACTGGGGTGGTAAACAGCAACAGTCTTGTAGTCAGCATTCAGGCCAAGGTAAAAAATCATGGTAACACTTTACTTGAATGCGGGTGCATAAGACTGACATGATGCTGTCATAATCATGACAAGACACCTGTCATGACACTTTATGAATGCTTATGACAGTCGTCATTAAGTGTCATTCGGTAATTCTGAATCTTCAGAATTGACAAGGCATTTTGTTGGTTCTTTTTACTGCTTTATTCACGTTTTTTACATTATCTTTTTGGTTGGAAATAGGTTGAGAGATAACTGGCACAGAGGACACCAGATTAGACATGCAAAAACATTAATTGTCCCATTCTTTTCCCCACTGACGCCTCCCATAGTGCTCGGGGTGGAGCCAGGTGGAGCGCCGGTAACGTACCAGCACTGTCCATGGCGCTGAATCCTCGAATGACACTTAATGACGACTGTCATTAGCATTCATAATGTGTCATGACAGCGGACGTAATTTACGGGGGGGACACGGAGGACATGTCCCCCGCACTTTTTCAAAAGGCCGTTTTGGTCCCCCGCACTTTTTACCGTCCAAAAACAATGTTACGCTATAGTGAACAGAGAAAACTGCCGCTCAAGCTGAAGCCTCTTTCCCTTAGTTTAGACCCGCCCACAAGCTCCTCGATTGGCTCTGCCGTTTCTTGTGTGATTGGCCTTCTACTTCTACTCAAGTCACTTTTTTGATATAGTACTTCTACTCAAGTCTTGGTCTCCAGTACTTTATACATCTCTGTGTGTATTACACCAGAACATAATAGTAGTCAGTAATTGCAGACCATGCTCCAAGGAAAATCAATGAAAGAGGGAGATCATTTTAAATCTGAAAACATGGTAAAATGCACCAGAATGCGGGAAATTGCAACTACTTCTTTCAAATTTTTATGGGGGAGGACCCCCAGACCCCCCATCTAAATATGTCCCCCCCACTCTCAAAACGCTGATTACGCCCTTTGACAGGTGTCATGTCATGATTATGACAGCATCATGTCAGTCTTATGCACCCGCATTCAAGTAAAGTGTTACCAAAATGATAATGAAATAACAAAACAAAAGCGTAAGTCTAACAACAGATGGGGTTCGTAACTAGATTTGCTGCAGAATACATAACCACACAGAGAAGTAGACACAGCACAGATCAGCATGGACTGATAAAGAATAGGGGGGTATGCATACAGTCTATGGGTGTAAGTAAGAGATAACAAGGTGATGATGAGCAGAAAGCAGCTGAGGTTGGTTAATAATAATAATAATAATAATAATAATAATAATAATAATAATAATAGTGAGTGTGTGTGTGGTTGATAGCTGGTTGATTTAAGCAGCCTCATCAGTCAGACTGATTAGACTCTGGGCTGGGTGGGGCTGCACACCTGTGGTGCAGAGTAATCATGGCACCCAGGATAAACCAGCTATCAACACACACACTCAGCAGAGAATCACTGTCATGGCAGCATTTACTGCCTGCTCTGGTTCGTACCATCTTGACCATCTACAATAAACAGGTTTTATACAACATCTACCTGTGTGATACTACTGCCACAAATAATAAAAATAATAAAAATAGCCATATAAAAATAAGACATGTTACCGTGCACTGCTTACCGATACTCAAATACACTTCATAGCCTAAATAAAAGTAAAAATATCAAAATAGTCGCAGTGAAAATATAAAACAAATGTCAGTGATTATAAAGTTGGTTAGGGTAGGCCTGCATATACATGATGTAGATGGTGGGAATATAAGCTCTATTAAAAGTGAGATTTTATTCATAACCTTAACAATAGAGGTCGCTATTTTACCATTTCAATGAAATGACAATCCTCCAGGTATGTGGTCACAAACGGGCCAACACTAATAACAAAAATCATTGAATACTACTTCATTTTAAGTCGATTGATTCAAAAAAGTTTTTAAAAAACAACATAATACATAATATACATATTTTTGTAGTTTAATGTTGGATATTTCAATATAAACATGAGTAGACTATCCCAACAAAGCCTTAAATAAATAGGCCTACCTTTTTAAATATAATTGCCTGGAAGGAAGTGTCACTTTGTAAAGAAATATGTATAATAGCTTATATATATATATATGCAATTATATATATATATATATATATATATATATATATATATATATATATATATATATATATATATATATATATATATATACTGTAGATTTTGTGTATACATTATTATTGTATTATATTGTAGAAATTGAGCATAGCGTTAGTTCAGGCAGGCCACGAAGTCAGGCTCGGCTCAGTACAGATATCACAGTAGTCATATTGCTGCGTTAGGTTACGTTACGCATGCAGAGCGCTTCAAATACGTAGTATCATTATAGACGTACATCAGCTGATTTCCCTAGCTTCCCATTGGATACCATACACAGTCAGCTGACAGCTCAGCTGACTCCCCCTCAAACACCCATTGGCAAACATCATTCTTGGCGCCTTATTTAAAGCTGCTTCAGCCTGCTATCTTCGCTGCTTCCTCTGCTAGCTTTGCAAGATTGTCTACATGTGCGCACTAGACTCTCCAGCTCTTTTCTCCAGACTGCTCTCCCGTTGCCGACCCTCGCCTGGTTCTCGTCTGCCTCTCCTGCCTAGCCCCTCGCCCGGATCTCGTATGCCTCTCCTGCCTAGCCCCTCGCCTGGATCTCGTATGCCTCTCCTGCCTAGCCCCTCGCCTGGATCTCGTATGCCTCTCCTGCCTAGCCCCTCGCCTGGATCTCGCATGCCTCTCCTGCCTAGCCCCATACTTCGTAACATCGTGTACGTATTTCTACTTACCTCACTGCTCACCATGTCTATCTACGACGAGGATTTATGGCGGGTCGACGGCAACACGGAGTCTCAGCAACTATCCGAGGCAGAGGAAGCCAGCGAAGAGAGCGTCATTCCCATCCGCCGGAGCTCTCGTTTGGCAAGTAAAAATCCAAATACTCCCAGCATTGAGGATTGGCCAGTGCCTAAACTCCTAGAAGCGTTGCTTAAAAACTACATTACTGCTCCAGTAGGGGCTTCTCACGAGGAGCTGTTTGCGCTGTTTAAGGAGACATCCGCAGCGAAACGGCATCCGCATTTCTCTCCAACTATTCTGTTCCTAGAAAATCTGCAAAGAAAAGGAAACACGGCTCCCGAAACTCCGCCGCAGTCCCAGCTCCAGCTGCCGCGCTGCCGTCCAAAAGAGCACGAGTCCCAGACGAAGCAGCCAGCTCCGCCTACCCAGCTGATTCCAGGATTTAAGTCCTGGAGTCCGGTGCAACACATTCAGCCGGCCCGTCTTCATCAGCTGGAGGCATGTTTCCCCCCTCACTGTCCGCAGGTCCAGCGCATGGTCCGACAGGCTCCTCACCGTTCGCAGGTCCAACGCACGGTCCAACAGGTGCGGCGCCGAATGATGACGTCACCACAACACGTTTCGACGGCACCACATTCCCGCGGAGAACGCTGGGAAGCGCAGTTCAAATCTCCACAGGGGTCCCATTCTTTCCTCCGGCCGCTGCAGTTTCCCCACATCTCAGAAGCCAAATCCTTGCAGGTAATGACGTCAACTTGATAAAATCCTGCTCGCCTTTGAGATTAGCGATAGACGTATCGTGGACTGTGGAGATATGTCAGTGATGCTGAAAGAGTGTGTCCCCAGGCTGTCTAAAACAGGGAATATCTACCCGTAGAGCCGAACTGGACACATACCTACCCATCATTTCGGAGATGGCCTTGTCTATGGTGGAACATTTTTATTTTTTCGAATACCACAAATCATTTTATGCTAAAGCTTCATGTTCATACAAAGATTCAACCAAAGACTGGTCAGTAGTCGACCTGGCTCTTATTAGCAGGCATTTCACAGGACACCAAACTGCCCTGCTCAATTTGAAGCTCCTTTTCTCACTCACACAAACTGTGCCCTTGATCTGTGGCTGTAGGCCAACCCCTTCAAAACCCCAAACCGAAGAAACCAACGTGACTCAACCAATGACTCCCATGTGCTTCAATTTCAATGAAACGTGTGCAGCTTCTATAGTTATAAATATATTCATGCTTGATTGTGATGTTCTTGAGGAAGAAGGCCGCCGACACAGGATCGCTTAACTCACTTTATTGGTTTCGATATCTAATGGATACGCTGCCTCTAGTTTCTCCCCTGCTTGTGTGCGTGCGCTCGATAGTGCGTGGCTCTACGACGTGTATATACTCTGGCTAGAGTTGAGCGCCCGCCCCCAGTGCATCATGTGCTGCCATCTGGTGGCCAGGTGCGGTTATACAGCTTATATTTGTTTCTGTTCCCTAGTGGCTATGTGGGGATGTTACAGCTTATGCATTCGTTTCGGTTCCCTTGTGGCTATGTGAGGATATTACAGCTGTTGATACATATGCTGTCATTTATTCGTAACAGCTTGCAGTTATTGCGGAGACGGGCATCCCAAGTCAGTGTGCCGAGACGAAGCCGCCTCCCCAACAGGGGCTTGAGAAAATGAGCCTTTTTCATGACATGAGGCAACCGTTAACATATGAACAAGGGCGTTCTTCAGTTCCTTTTATTAATGGCTTTGTAAGACGCATCACTTGGTTATCCGTGTTGGGTATTTCATTATTAGAGCAGCTCACATTCCAGGATTGGACGACAAATTGCTGATTCCTTGTCCCGGTTTGATTTCGCCAGCTGTGCCCGGTGGCAGCGCCATCCAGCCTGCCTTGCCCCCCATTCTCCCAAACAGTGTTAGTTAAACACATCATGCAATCATACATGCTTCTCTGCTTACTATATGCGATCAGGCTTGGCTAATCTACTTAAAGATGTACGAATCTGCATGGTCTTATTTCACCTCTTTTGTGCCACCTCTCTGCAGAAGTTCTGCCCGTCATTTTTCCATCGTATGTGCCTTTTTAGTTCATTGTTTTGAATCCCAAAAAATGCAGCCATCTTCCATTAAAGGCCTAGTCGCAGGTATTCAGTTCCATCTGCGCTGCCTGGATCCATCCACCATCAGCCTGCTCGGGAACCCATCCGTCCGTCTTCTGCTTAATGGCCTTAAGAAAGACAAACCTCAAGGCAATGATATTCGTCTTCCCTTCACTCTTACACTCGTGAAAAAACTAATCACATACTTAAAGCTGGAGTTGGTAGAATGTGAAAAACGAACCGTATGGAAACAACTGCGCTCCCCCCCTCCCCTCCCTGTTTCGATTCCCCGTCATTTGCATGAATTCTCGTGGACGCGCACGTCGGAACTTTTCCGTCATACAAGCTTGAAGTTGCCATGGCCGAATTACAGGTAAGAAAGTACTTTACCTTTCTGTCATGAACAAATTGAACGTAAAACAAACATTACTTTTGCATTGTTTAGAAGAGCGATAGAGACAATTACTTCTTGCTAACGTCTCTCATCATGACATAGCCTACATGTCTGGCACTAATAACGCCATGACATATGTCATACTGACGTGCTAACATCTTAGTAAATTATTTTCTTTACACTTGTTGCATACATTTCTGACAGAAACCGGAGTCCGACCCAGAATATGCCCCGGAACAGCCGGCTCGGAGGGGACGGGGCAGAGGGAGAGGACGTGGCCGTGGCCGCGGCAGAGGGTCTGGCCGAGGGAGAGGTCAGGGTTTGGATCCTCTGGGGGACGAAGACCTGATCCGAGTCCAGCAACTGGAGGCTCGACGGATAGCGTTTGAACAGGTATATTAAAATATAAAATAAACATGACTTCGTCCGTATTTCCACTTCATGATAATATATACAGTCATTGTTCATAAAATAACTTATTTTCCCTAACCTAATTTCAGAGCAGAATTCAATCGCTAAGCCATGTATGCGGTGTTACAATTTAGCATATATTTATTTTATATTTACTTATTTGTCTTCTATTTATACATGTACATTTGTTCTTGAAATGTTTGCCTGATTTGAAATAAAACAATTGAAAAATGAACACCAGCTTTCTTTTCTCATATGCTAATATCTATATGCTTTAATGAAACTGCAGACCATCGTGTTTATACCTTTATTACAAACAACAAAAATACGTTTCTGTGGCCGTGTCACGTCAGGTGTTCACACTGGTGGTCTCTGACCTTGTAAATGAAAAAAGAACAGCATGTTGGACATTTCTATACAGTTTTTGTACGACAATGTACTTCCATATGTCCTAATTGTCTAAGGGTAAATTCATACTGGATGAGATAACTTGTACTGTATGTATGTATATATGTATGTATGTGTATATATATATATACACACACACATATATTACAAAAAAAGAATTAGGTCTACAGAAATAACTTCTTTACTTTGTCCTCGGCTGATGTGTGTCTTTAGCAGCTCCTCTGTAGATGGAGGTGGAACACCACATAGCACACCAAGCTGCCGTGGGTCATCTGGCCTCAGGGTTCTCTGGCGTGGCATGCCTTTGTGTGCTGTGGTGCAGCTTCGGAGGATGGCCTTCTGGAGGTCCGGAATGTATGCGTAGTCCTTGTCGACCTTCATGGTGTACAAGCTCCACTTGCGAGACTTCTTATTGAAGACCTTCCCATATCTGACATAAAAGTACAATATGAACAAAACAGAAAGAGATGGACAATGAAACGACATTTTGAAACTGTGAAGAGTGCTTACCTGCAGGCTGCACATGTATAATGTTCAGCCGATATAAAACTAGAGCATATTTTTAGTGGGTATATTGTGGTTGATTTTGAAGAACTTACCCAATTGAGCCATCTGATTTTCTCTGCACAGGTCTGTGGACATAATTGTAATCCAAACCAGCCAGTAGGGTGCGAGCAGAATAGACAGGTGGGGTGAAGCTGAATCTCTTGCTGGCATACATGAGTATGTGGTTATGAAAAGACTCACGCTCAGCTGTAGACCTAGAAATGGTAAAACAAATAAGCCATTTCATGAGGGATTGTTCTTCACAGTACACAGTAGTTTAAAACTATAATCAAAATAATATAATCAGAATAATGTGATCTTGTTTACCTAAATCCCAGGAACTTCACCGCTTCCCTCAGCTAGCGTTCATCCAGCACTACCTCATTGAGTGCGTCGTGTGCCACTGATCCCTTCTGAATCCAGTCCTTGTCTCTGTTCTCTGACAAGGGGCCATGATGACAGGCACCCAGCGCCCACTCATGTACTCCTGTGACGTGGTGGAGTATACCTGCCCACATGTCCTAAGAAAACATAAATGCATAAGCAATGTAACAAATATTAAAGATGAAAAAGATATGTTCTATGTGTAATAGTTCTATGTATGTGTAAATAGCCAGATGTCATGGTGAATCTATTCACACATCATATCCAAAAAAACAAGAGCAACACGTATTTCCCTGTCAAGAGGTATATATGCTAAGAAGAATAAAACAACGTTACGTATAACGTTACTGTGATTAGCCCCAGCTTGCCAAAGCCGTGAGGTAGCCTACTTGCTAAGTTTAGCATAATGCCAAACCGTGTACAACATCGAACATTGCTACAAAAATCACATATTTTAATGGCGAATCTACTTATACAGCATAATCTAATGACAACAGCAACACTTATATATATCACGTGAAAGAGCTGTGAATGCTAAGAATAATAAAACAACATATAACGCTAAAGTAAACAATTACCCCCACATGCACGGACTATCGGAGACAACCACTTTATTCAGACACTTCTTTCTTTTCACCGTAACCTGAAACTAAATAATAACTGTCACATCCATATTTTCACAGCACACGTCCTCTGTATGTCGTGTATATATAACGGTATTGACAATACATTTAACGTTGACTTTGACCTCGACTTGCTTGTAGCTATTGTTAGCCTTTGGCTACGGTTAGCATAAAGCTAATCAACTCACAACAATACTCGTCAATTGTGACCACAAACAGCCTGCTTTATTAGATTCACGGTCATTTCAACTACACAGCCAATTACTACCACACATTTAGATTATCAGCTGTAAAACTTAAATTGGAGGCTCACCTGTCCAGGAGTAGATCAGCAAGCTCAGAATCCAACATCAGCCCGATGCTATCGCGGAGCTCTCTCCACCTCGGATATGCCTGTCCAATGTTGACACGGGATTTATTCCTTCTGTTGTCACTCTCCCTCTTAGACTCTCGTTTTTCAACATCGGTCTTCCTTTTTTTAGCTTGCTTAACCGTGTACACTTTCGTTCGTAATGCCGGGATAGCAACTTTTTCTGCCGGGACGTCCGCCATTGTACCTTCACCACCGAGCGAGTCAGAGGCTCAGAGCGTGAACGCGCATCGACTGGTCGAGCAACCAATAGGAACGGCCAAAACAGTTTGCTCTGTAAAATGTACTGTGATTGGCTGAACACTGCCGTCACGGCACTGATTTTTTAAAGCCTGAATACAGAGCCAAGAGGAGACACAGAAGTCCAGTGCTCTGTCATAACACTATGAATTACAATATGCTGAAAGGTTATTATTGATTTTTATAACTTTTTTTTTATAGATTTTTACATAACTTACCTACTCCAGCTTTAAGGGGCGGGTGCTTGGTCAATATTTTTGGAAACTGTCTCTCACCACTTTCTATGGATTTCTCAGAGGTGGCGAATTTACTACACGCACAGGATCTTTTGATCCTTCGCATGACCTCACTATTGCTGACATATCAATTAATCCTCACCACTTTTCCTTATTACTCAAGCATTCAAAGACTGATGGGGATAGGAAAGGATCCTCAGTCATAATTTTCGATCTAATTCTGCTTTTTGTCCCCTGTCTTCTATGACTCAATACATGAAAAGTCGTCCCCGAGCCAGCAACCAGGAGCCTCTCTTTGCCACGGAAGAAGGAAATTCCATGTCCCATGCTTGGTTTGCCCCACGTCTTCGCCTACTCCGCCAAACCTGCGGGCTTCCTCCAGAGCGCTACACTCCTCATTCATTCCGGATAGGAGTGGTAACAACTGCAGCATCGGTAGCTCCCGTCTCAACTCTTAAGGCTATGGGTAGATGGGCACGAACGATACCTCCGGCCTGAGGCGCAAGCATTCTCGATGCTCAAAAAAGCAAGGAGTGCCCTGTAACTGCTGGCTAAATTCATAAATGTACACAAAATTCCGGGGGACCTTCTAGCTATACTAGCATGTACTTCAACTAGTGTCTGCTTAGAGGTATCAGTTATTATGCTGCTGGCTCCTCTTCCGGCACTTCCATGTAGCTCATGGAAGGGAAGTTGCCTGGTGTGGTTCTTTGGGGGCGTGCGCCGCTCTCCTCGTCTTAAACCTTTCCATGTAGGCACATGGAAGGGCAGGGAGGAGTGCTCCCCCTGCCTATAGGCTTTCCACGTAGGCACGTGGAAGGACAAGGAGGACCCAGAATAGAGCCACACTGCCAAAAGTAAGCTCCAAGGAGCGTTGGGCGGGACCTCGCCGAGTCTGTCGGGGTGTGTCGTGGATAGTGTCGCGACAGGTTGGCGTCCGACGCGGTCCATGCAGTGTGCGGTAGACCGGGACGTTCGCAGGGAGACTCGTAGTAGCTAACATTAGGGTCAGGGAATGGCACAAACGGCATCACAGATTGACATTCCATTCAAAAGGGCCAACTTTGACGATACGCCACAGACACGCCCTTTGACGTAGAGTCGCAAAGAGCACATGTTCAGCACCATCTTCTGACTGTACTGATTGATTTTGAAGCAGAACAGACAAATTCCTTGGGAGGAGTTCGTTCATAAACATTTAAAAAAAAAAAAAAAAAAAAAAAAACGCGTATTTTTGAAATATCAAAATACTTTCAATTACTTATTTTCATGGTACAGTCTGGATATGCTACGTGTGAAGTTTCATGTGACTCGGAGACAAGCGTACAGATTGCACTTGAACATTTTTCTTTCGTGTTTTTGCGCTCTAGCGAAAAAACTATTCAGGTGGAGATAGGAGTGGCCGACGTGGGGAGGTGCAGCACTAATTTCTGCATGTATAGATATCAGGTTTTTGGATGTGCGACAAAGTATGGCGGTGTTATGAGCGTTACGGATTGGTGAAAAACAGCGCCACCTAGTGGTTGTCCAAGTGTGCGACATGAACGTGACGCATAGAATATAAAGGTTTTACCAGCCCCGACAACCTTGGCATATAAAAGTTTTCATATACGTTGAGATGGTGCAAAGAGGCCCAAAAAGAATATAATAATAATAATAATAATAATAATAATAATAATAAACAAAGCATTTCAATAGGGACCTTCCAGTTCACTGGCTCGGTCCCTAATAATAGGAATAATAATAAACGAAGCATTCAATAGGGACCTTCCAGTTTCACTGGCTCGGTCCCTAATAATTTAAATATACTCTTGGGGTTCTTTACTTGATCTCAGCCAAGTTACTTAAAATGGAGTCTGCATTAATGATCGGCTACGTCCATGATTATTCTTTATAAATAATAATATGCTGCTCTGCTGGCTCCTCTTACTGGCACTTCCATGTAGCTCATGGAAGGGAGGTTGCCCGGTGTGGTTCTTTGGGGGTGTGCGCCGCTCTCCTTGTCTTAAACCTTTCCATGTAGGCACATGGAAGGGCAGGGAGGAGTGCTCCCCCTGCCTATAGGCTTTCCACGTAGGCACGTGGAAGGGCAAGGAGGACCCAGAATAGAGCCACACCGCCAAAAGTAAGAACAAAATATTTAAACATACTTCTAGCATACCCCTCAGGGTTCCTTAATTAATCTCAGCAGTTACTTAACTAGAGTCTGCATTAATGATCGGCTATGTCCATATTTATTCTTAAATAAATATATAATAATATGTCTGCGCTGCTGGCTCCTCTTAACGGCACTTCCATGTAGCTCATGGAAGGGAGGTTGCCTGGTATGGTTCTTGGGGGTCTCTGCTGCCGCTCTCCTTGTCTTAAACCTTTCCATGTAGGCACATGGAAGGGCAGGGAGGAGTGCTCCCCCTGCCTTAAGGCTTTCCACGTAGGCACGTGGAAGGGCAAGGAGTTCCCAGAACAGAGCCATACCGCCAAATGTAATATTCTGCAAATGTAATTCTGCATGTCATATTCTGCTTTAGAATAAAGATTATTTTGACAAAAGTGGTCCTGACTGAAATTGAGCATAGCGTTAGTTCAGGCAGGCCACGAAGTCAGGCTCGGCTCAGTACAGATATCACAGTAGTCATATTGCCGCGATAGGTTACGTTACGCATGCAGAGCGCTTCAAATACGTAGTATCATTATAGACGTACATCAGCTGATTTCCCTAGCTTCCCATTGGATACCATACGCAGTCAGCTGACAGCTCAGCTGACTCCCCCTCAAACACCCATTGGCAAACATCATTCTTGGCGCCTTATTTAAAGCTGCTTCAGCCTGCTATCTTCGCTGCTTCCTCTGCTAGCTTTGCAACCCATCTCCACCCCAGCTCCTCCTTTATGTTGTATCTAATTAATCAATGTCATTTTCTGATTGTCATTGATGCTTGCTCTGTTCTGTACCCCGGGGGGTCTCTGCTGCCGCTCTCCTTGTCTTAAACCTTTCCATGTAGGCACATGGAAGGGCAGGGAGGAGTGCTCCCCCTGCCTTAAGGCTTTCCACGTAGGCACGTGGAAGGGCAAGGAGTTCCCAGAACAGAGCCATACCGCCAAATGTAATATTCTGCAAATGTAATTCTGCATGTCATATTCTGCTTTAGAATAAAGATTATTTTGACAAAAGTGGTCCTGACTGAAATTGAGCATAGCGTTAGTTCAGGCAGGCCACGAAGTCAGGCTCGGCTCAGTACAGATATCACAGTAGTCATATTGCCGCGATAGGTTACGTTACGCATGCAGAGCGCTTCAAATACGTAGTATCATTATAGACGTACATCAGCTGATTTCCCTAGCTTCCCATTGGATACCATACGCAGTCAGCTGACAGCTCAGCTGACTCCCCCTCAAACACCCATTGGCAAACATCATTCTTGGCGCCTTATTTAAAGCTGCTTCAGCCTGCTATCTTCGCTGCTTCCTCTGCTAGCTTTGCAACCCATCTCCACCCCAGCTCCTCCTTTATGTTGTATCTAATTAATCAATGTCATTTTCTGATTGTCATTGATGCTTGCTCTGTTCTGTACCCCGGGGGGTCTCTGCTGCCGCTCTCCTTGTCTTAAACCTTTCCATGTAGGCACATGGAAGGGCAGGGAGGAGTGCTCCCCCTGCCTTAAGGCTTTCCACGTAGGCACGTGGAAGGGCAAGGAGTTCCCAGAACAGAGCCATACCGCCAAATGTAATATTCTGCAAATGTAATTCTGCATGTCATATTCTGCTTTAGAATAAAGATTATTTTGACAAAAGTGGTCCTGACTGAACTGCTTATGTGGTTAGACAAAGGTTACTTCCATCCAAGGCCTGAAAATACACCAAGGCAAGAAAGGGTGCCTAAAGAAGGGTCAACAGGGAAATCGCATTGACAGCTACTTTCTGAGAAGCAGGTTGAGTCAGTCGACTGAAGTTCAGCAGCAGGACAGAATCCACAGCCTGCAGGACATCAACACCCCTGTCCCAGGGGAGGAAGACCTAGGCAAGGGAGAGCAACCCGAACCCAACCCATTACGCCCGGCAGTGGAAAAGAAGATCCAGGGGTGAAGGCCATTAATCAAGTGGCCAAAATCCTGCGATAAGACACTGTGGAAGGAGGTCAACACTGATCTCCACAACAACATCCTAGAAGGGATCAGAGGCACCACCATGAAGAAATTGGAGAGAATGGGCGATCTAATCTATGCTTATGGAGTGTAACGTTTCGGAGTGGTCGAAGGCAAGCAATCTACTCCGTCAATTCCCAGGAAGTCCAAAAGGCAGACAGAAATAGATTGCCTGGTCAAGGAGAGGAGGCAGCTGAAGAAGCAGTGGAGGAAGGCCACAGAGGAGGAGAAGGAGGGCATAAACCTGCTGCAGGGAGAGATCCAGAGCAGGCTTGCGGCACTGAGGAGAGCTGAAAACCTACTAAGGAAGCACAGAAGGAAGGAGCAAACAAGATCACGCTTCTACAAAGATCCCTTCAAATTTGTGAAGAGCATCTTCACAAAGGAGAAGAGCGGAAGTCTCTCAGCGTCAAAGGCCGACTTGGAAGAACGTCTGAGAAAGTCCTGCACAGATGACCGAAGGCATGAAGAGCTTATGCTCTCACCCGACATGCCACCAGTCAATCCACCAGAGCACCAACTAGACATCAGCCCACCCAGATGGAGCGAAGTAGACAAGTCTGTGCGTAGAGCAAGGGCCGCATCAGCTCCAGGCCCCAACGGAGTTCCATACAGGCTCTACAAAAATGCACCACATGTCCTGCGATTTCTCTGGAAGCCGATGAGGGTCGTGTGGCAAAAGAAGGAGATACCAACGTCCTGGTGGAGAATCGGAGGGATCCTTATTCCCAAGGAAAAGGACTCGTCAGAACTCAATTCCGCCAGATCACCTTCTAAATGTAGAGGGAAAAATCTTCTTCAGCGTAGTCGCTCACAGGCAGGCAGGATACCTGCAAAGAAACAACCTGATTGACATGTCAATACAGAAAGCAGGCATCTCAGGCTTCTCTGGTTGTGTGGAAGATGCCAGTGTCATCCGGCACCAGATCCATCTGGCACCAGAGGGAACAGATCTTCACGTGGTTTTCCTGGATCTTGCTAACGCCTTTGGCTCAGTCCCTCACAACCTTCTGTGGACAGCCTTCGACTACTTCAAGGTCCCAGCTGCCTTCACAGCCCTTGTCAAGGCCTACTTCCAGGATATCCAGCTCTGCTTGATAACAGCCGAGTACACCACAGCATGGCAACATCTGGAAGTGGGAATCATGGCCGGCTGCACCATCTCCCCGCTGGCCTTCACCATGGCCATGGAAGTGATCATCCTGGCCTCTCGATGGGTGGTGACCTTACAACACTCACCACAACCAAGGCTTGCACCGTACGGCTACTAAGAAAGCTCCAGGAAAACATTGAGCTGGCTCGCATTAATATCAAGCCAAGCAAGTCCAGAAGCATCTCCATTGTTAAGGGGAAACTGTCAGACCATCGATTCCACATTGGCAAGGAACCTATTCCAATGGTCTCAGAGAAGCCTGTGAAGAGCCTGCCCTAGGTCGCTGGTATGATGCCTCCCTCAAAGACAAAGCGCAGGTAGATCAGCTCAGGAAGGAGGCCTGGATAACACCGACAAAACCCTGCTCCCTGGCAAGCTGAAGCTCTGGTGCATGCAGTATGGTCTACTTCCACGTCTCATGTGGCCACTAACCTTGTATGAGGTCCCGCTCTCGAAGGTGGAAAAGCTGGAGAGGCTAGTCAGCTCACATGCAAGGAAGTGGCTTGGCCTTCCCAGGTGTCTCAGCAGTATTGGGCTCTATGGCAAAGGGATGTTAGATCTGCCCATTTCCAGTCTGTCAGAGGAGTACAAATGCGCCAAAGTCAGGCTGGAAATGATGCTAGTGGATTCAAGTGATCCAGTTGTAGCCCAAGCTGCTCCTATCCTGGCCACCGGGAGGAAGTGGACCCCACGGACTGCAACTGAGCAGGCAAAGGCAGCACTCAGACAAAGGGACATCGTGGGCCAAGTGCAGGAGGGGAGAGGTGGTCTTGGCCTTGGGGCCAGCACACCAACCTGGAGTAAGGCCACTCCATCTCAGAGACGCAAGCTGGTGGTCCAGGAGGTACATTGGGAAGAGGAAGCGAGGAGGTGCACACAAGCTGTGGCGCAAGCAAACCAAGGGCACTGGATGGCATGGGAAGGAGTAGAGAAGAGGAAGATCTCCTGGCAAGAGCTGTGGGAAATGGAGGCATTCAGGGCGAGTTTTACCATCAGGGCTGCCTATGATATCCTACCTTCTCCCACAAACCTAAGCCAGTGGTATGGCGAAGACACCACATGCCCTCTCTGTCCAAGTACAGCATCGCTGAAGCACATCCTAATGGGCTGCAAGACCAGCCTCACTCAAGGCCGTTACACCTGGCGGCACAACCAGGTCTTAAAGAGTCTTGCAGCAGTGCTAGAGAGTCGGCGGACAAGCGTGAACGCCCTTCCTCCCCCATCATCCCGCTGGCAGGCAACATCATTTGTCCGAGAGGGTGAGGGTCAAGCCAACCTCACCTCTGTAGGACCGGATGCTGGTCAGCTAGGTGGGGCACGGGACTGGAAGCTGCTGGCAGACTTGGGCCAGAAACTCTGCTTCCCAGCTGAGATTGCGTCTACCAACCTGCGACCAGACCTTGTTATGTGGTCAGCCTCCATCAAGCTTGTCTACATCATTGAGCTCACAGTGCCCTGGGAGAGTTCAGTGGAGGAGGCCTATGAGCGGAAGAGGCTGAGGTACGCTGAGCTTGCAGCCGATGTGCAGCAACGGGGCTGGAGAGCGAAGGTACGCCCGGTGGAAGGATTTGTAGCCACCTCAACATCCAGGCTACTCAGGGAGATGGGAGTGCGAGGGAAGGCCCACCGACAGGCAGTCAAAGACCTCTCCAGAGCTGCTGAAAAGGGAAGTCAGTGCCTGTGGATGAAGAGGAAGGACTCCCCCTGGGTTTTCAAATGAGTTGATGGCATCTAGGGGGTGAACCCAGGACGCTGTGATTCACTGCTGAACCCTCTGGAGGTGTCGTGGGCCTATCAGCGAAACACCCAAGAAGGAGGGCGCCCACTTGATAACCCAAGGATACCATCACTCACTTGACCTTCCCAAAGAGTCTCATTGGTGCCTCATGTATGTTATAGGGATATCAACATCTTGTCCTACACAACAGATCTGTATTGATATTCCGTCACTTTCATTTGTATTTACTTTTTATACTGATAGATAGATTTAATTGCAAACAGTTGTTCTCATCTTTATTGTCATCCACAGCATTATCTAATTTCATTCATATGCCAAACCACTGGTTAAATAAATAGTTACTTGGCCATTCGCCTATGCCGTAAACGCCCATAGTCTGCTCTGTATTTGTTGATATCTGGAGGACGAAGACGTCCAAACAGACGTTGTTGAAACCCGGATGGCCCACCATACATATCGGCGGTTGTGGAATTTACCGTCTCACTGTTGTTTCTGTAGTCTCCGCCATGTTTACTGTAAATTCTTCTTCTTTTTCCGGCTAGCAACCTACTATGTTTACAGTAAATGACAATCAAGCTTGTTTACCTTGAGCAGCATGGGAGCTCTGTCCTCCCCCTCCCAAACCTTCTAATGAGGTGGCCAATCAGAGCAGAGCTCATAACCATACATCCCACCTTCTAATGAGGCAGCCAATCAGAGAAGAGCTTATAACCATACATCCCACCTTCTAATGAGGCGGCCAATCAGAGCAGAGGTCATTACCATACATCCCACCTTCTAATGAGGCGGCCAATCATAGAAGAGCTTATTACCATACATCCCCACGCCCACAAAACAGCCTGTTCTTCAGAGCGGATTTAGGTGTTTTTAAATATATAAACTTCACTAACTTATTGTAAAAACCACAGGGAACAGTTTTATTCGTAGGATTATGCACAAATAATTGTGCATAACTTTTCGTAAGATATCGTACGAACGAGCAGCTCTCATTGATTAGAGTGGGAGCGTATCCTTACGGCTCGACGCTACGCTATGTGAATCAGGCTAGCTGAGACTGTAAACCAGCTATCAACCACACACATATATACTCTTTACAAAACATTATAACTGTATTTTGTGCCATTACAAAACTGACTAAAATAAACTAAAATTACAGAGAAAATGTGTTTTTGTCTTTCAATGAACCTTGAGTGTTTACTGTATTTTTTGTGTTTTTTTCTCAGATTGAGCTCCCTGAGAATGCTGACTCCAACGTAATGTGTGGCTCATGAATGGTTTATATGCTGTTCATGTGTCTTTAGTCTATTGGTGATTTACATTAGTACGCGGCACACTACCTGCATCCCACCTCAGAAGCAGAATTATACACATTTTGTGACATCTTGTGTAGACTGTTTACACATCTCCATTTGATATACTGTTGTTGTTGTTGTTGTTGTTGTTGTTGTTGTTGTTGTGTCCAGTTGATTTTTCCTGGATAATGACACAAACACACCGACTGGCACACACCTTTTTCTAGTTGTCTTTTGTGGATGGTTGTTCATCTGTCCGAAGAGAATGCATTTTTTTAAATGTATTGTTGAGTTGGTATACAGTGGAGTGTGTGTGGTTGATAGCTGGTTTAGCAGTCTCACTTGGCTCAGACACCCAGCAGCTCCACCAAGCATGAGCGCGTAGCGTATCTGTTTGACCTGATCCATTGGGCGCGTCCCGGGCTCGTCAGTGGCGCATATGAGTAAATAAAAAAGTTTTCATTGGCAAACTCAATTTCCAACAACTCACCTGATGCTCCAATAACAGCAGCAATTGTCCTCCAAATGGCGTCTTTCTTTCAATTATCTTTGTAGAAAGCGTTACGGGGGTCGTACAACTCCTTCTTTTTCTCCACCTCGACAATGAAGCGCACCTCATCTATGATCGAAAATCGAAACTTGTGAAGATAGGCAAATAAACAAGAGGTGCAAAGCTGCAACACAGGGTTGGTGTTGTCGGCGGAAGAACACATTTCTTTTTTGCTGGGGACCTATATAACTATTTTATTGTACATAATATGGGGGTGCATGATCCCTACATGCTAGACTTTTGCATTGGGCAAGAATGAGATTAACGATAAGACGCATACAGCAAAAACACTGTAGGCGGACTACAATGCAATTGTATGCAGGAATGAAGATCTTCATTGGCAGTGAAAAGAGGGCAGCTTTCCTCCTGAAATATGCAACTACAACTACGAATCTAGAAATTATTTAATGTATTGACATACTGAACATCGGGAACACCGGGGCCGAGATGGATTTATATATTTTTTAAAGTAGAATAAGGGAAAATGATTAAGCCATAGAATTACCACTAGCGCCCCTCTTCCGGCCTATTGGTCTATTCCTCTAGCCCCCGGCCCTGGCCCCACCCCCCGGCCCAAAAATCAAAGTCAAGTCAAAATGGAAAGCCAAGGTAAAAAATGTAAAAGCGGTGCCCAGAAATTGAGAGACAAAAAGATTAAGTCTCTCAAAGCTGATGCAGCTAAATGTCCGAAATGAACTCACTTGTTCTCTAGTACTTCTAGTGTCTCGATTCAAGATGTATTGCCATGCCACCTTAGTGGTTAGGAATTTGCCTCAGTATGCGCTCATGACATAAAAACAGTAAAAACAGCGACATCAACCACAACTTAAAAATACATTAAAAAACACTTTTTCTTTTTAACTGTGCATGCTCTGTAGTAGCGTCATCTAATGTGTGTTTGTGTGTACTGTAGTAGCGCTGTCTACTATTATCAATAGTATGAGTATGTGTGTTCTGTAGTGGCACCATCAACTATTGACAGTGTGTGTGTGTTCTGTAGTGGCACCATCAACTATTGACAGTGTGTGTGTGTGTTCTGTAGTGGCACCATCAACTATTGACAGTGTGTGTGTGTGTGTGTGTGTTCTGTAGGGCCACCATCAACTATTCACAGTGTAATATACACTGTGTAATATACACAATACAATATAACAATCAGTGCGTTTACATGACACTCAAGAAAGTCGACTTATTGGTGTGTGTGTGTGTGTGTGTTCTGTAGTGGCGCCATCAACTATTGAAAGTAGGCCTATGTGTGAGCTCTGTAATGGTCTGACACTGGCACAGAGTAGAAATAAGTATGTGTGGGGGCAGTGGGGCGCGCACGTGTTGTGGGGGGCCGGTCGGTCTGAAAGTCCAGGGCCGGTTTTCAGTCCCAGTCCACCCATGCATGGTAGTACCACGTAAAGATAAGGATAAACATGTAGTTTGTAAAAATTGCAGTACTCTACGTACTATAGGCTACTGCCATTACCACATTATGTGTCATATTCAAAATGGTATTAGTTCTTATAGTCCTGTAGGTAAAAGGTGCTGTTGGTAACAATTAGGAGCTATTATTTGAGTGTAATTTAGTAATGGCATAGCGATCCGTTAGTGAGTGAAATGAGCTGTGAGAATATCTGTTTTGAGTTTACTGCGCCTCTCTCTGTATGAGACCATTTACATTTTAGACGGCTCCCGGTTAATTTCTGACCAATCAGGGCATCTCTTCCATGATTGGTTCGGGGAATCCATTTTGCCTGTCAATCACAGGTGTGTGACATGCAACACACGTAGGGAGGGAGGGAAGAAGCAGAGAGGGAGGGAATGTTTTTTTTGGTTGTTTCTTTTCAAAATCTTGCTCTCTTCTGCTCTCTCTCTACACAACTCTCGAATCTTACCTACAGCACCTTTAAGTCAATGAAGGCTTTACATTTTTAACTAGGAATCTCCATTGTCAAAGGTTGTCTATGAATCATTTTTTCTTTGAATAGCTGTGATCTCTACTATATTTTGGGGTGTCATATGTTTCAAAGACAAATTCAAAATGCAATTGTTTACTCTCTAAACCAGTTAACCATTATTCTTAATTTACTTCTTTTATAACCATATTAGATAGCATATTTCACTAGAGCTACCTCTACAAAGAGGAGTGCCCCAAAGATAACTTATGAAATAACGAAAACTAGGTGTAAAAAACATTTTCATTAACTGAAATAAAAATAAAAACGAGGCTGTGCCAGTCTTGCCTGCCACACGCGCGCCACCTAAGTGGCTTTTGCTGGGGCCCTCCAACACAGGTTGAGGTTGCGTTGAAGATGCATTTATTGGAGATGGTGCATGATGGCTCCGAGCAGATGTAACATGCTGCCATGGTGGCTCTCTCTCTCTCTCTCTCTCGTTTGTGTGTTGATAGCTGGTTTATCCTGGGTGCCATAATTGCTCATGCACCAAAGGCGTGCAGCCCCACTCAGCCCCAGAGTCCCGGGTGCTCCACCAAGCATGAGCGCGTAGCGTATCTGTTTGACCTGATCCATTGGGCGCGTCCCGGGCTCGTCAGTGGCGCATATGAGTAAATAAAAAAGTTTTCATTGGCAAACTCAATTTCCAACAACTCACCTGATGCTCCAATGACAGCAGCAATTGTCCTCCAAATGGCGTCTTTCTTTCAATTATCTTTGTAGAAAGCGTTACGGGGGTCGTACAACTTCTTGTATTTCTCCACCTCGACAATGAAGCGCACCTCGTCCATGATCAAACATCGAAACTTGTGAAGATGGGCAAATAAACAAGAGGTGCAAAGCTGCGCCGACAGCACAGGGTTGGTGTTGTCGGCGGAGGAACACATTTCTTTTTTGCTGGGGGCCTATATAACAATTTTATTGTACATAATATGGGGGTGCATGATCCCTACATGCTAGACTTTTGCATTGGGCAAGAATGAGATTAACGATAAGACGCATACAGCAAAAACACTGTAGGCGGACTACAATGCAATTGTATGCAGGAATGAAGATCTTCATTGGCAGTGAAAAGAGGGCAGCTTTCCTCCTGAAATATGCAACCACAACTATTAATCTGGAAATGATTTAATGTATTGACATACACACATATGTACTTAAACTTCGAAAACACACACAAATGCATGTTTCTTCACTGATTCTTGTGTAGAGGGCCGCGTTTACCCGCGTAAAAATAGACGTAAAAGTCTTTTAGGATTTTGCTCTAGTATGTCCGTCTGCTGCATGTCAGATGGAACAAGTGGAGAAGCTCTCATCGGAGTGGGAGCGAATCCTTATGGCTCAACGCTACGCAATGCAACGCAAAGCAACACTTTCATGCCCAGTGGAGCAGGTGATTTCCGCTCCTCACCCTACTGGTAGGTTGTTATGCTTTGAGTTCCTATCGTTGACACTTTTATCTGATGAAAAGATGAATGTCTGCAAGGATGTCACCTTGCATACACCCGGATACGTGCAGAAACAACTCGGGAGGAGTTTGCTGACAAAAAAACCCATGGCGTCTATAAATGGAGGGGGGCAAGACATTCTGTGTGCAGCCATCAACTCTCCTGAAGAGGTAAGGGGACCTCTGTATCTTGCTGTTCACACCTTGCCCATTAGGGATGCTGAGACAACAGTTGTGCTCATCTTCTGCTCTCTTTTTGTTTTAGCCATAATCTATTCAGATCTTTGGACCAAACAAAAAAAAAAGATCCAGTGATTGGAGCAAGGTTTCATCATGGCTTCCTTCATCACTCTCCTCCTCATCCTTGCACTAGCGACCAGCAGCGTCTTCTCCATTCCTCCGGTAAGACTCTCTCTCCTCTCTTTCTGTCTCTCTTTCCGTCTCTCTCTGTCTCCATCACTAGGTGCGTTTCTATCCACCTCTTTTTATTCAAATTTACAATTTGCGAATAAAAAAACCTGAGTAGAAACGTTGAAAATTCAAAAAAGTCTCGAAATATCGATAAAAGGCTTTTGCACTTGAGGAAGGTGGAAAAGTTGGTGTATTGATAAAGGGTGAATTCGACAAAGTGCAATGGAAACCGATTCAGTGAATGAATGCGAATAAATGATGACGTACAGAAATCTTGTGACTTGAAAAAACAATGAAAAATGGATGTCAGACGAAAATATCAGGTATGTGTTGACCAAAGAGGAGACTGCAACGTTCCTTGAAATAGTACCAAACATAAACGCTCTCTCTCTGTTTCTCTTTCTCTGTAACTCTCTGTCTCTCTCATTCTCTCTCGCTCATTAATAGCATATTAGAGAAAGGTTAACAATATTGTGTGTATACATACATGCGCACACGCACACACACGCACACATACACACACATGCACAAACACACAAATACAGACATGTGTTAATGTGCTTTTGTTCCCTGCAGGATATGGGGAACAGAAAAGCAGAGGAGGATGACAATGAAGTGGGTGAGTTGTACTGTAACCACAACATGCTGACTACAATACTGGTCTCTGCTGTTCTGTCTGTAGTTCCCTCTGTGATAAGAGGGAACATGCACATGGCTTTAAATAAGCCATTGCAACAATGTCTGTCGACGATGTCTCCTCAAAGTGTTTTCAGATGACGCTGAGGACAACGCTGAGTCACCGGACACCATCGACGCTATTGAGACTGCTAACGCCAGACTGGGTATGTTTGTTTTGTTTGCATGTTTGTTTGTGGTCATCCCATGGAGGTCAAACCTTGATTATTGTGACTCATTCTTCCTCTTCTGGTCCTTGTGATGTGTCATCTACCAAGTGGATAAACTAGCCCACATATATTCCTACAGACAATATGAGGGGCGGACGTTCTGTCCAATTTGGAGACATTATCCAGCCCTTAACATCTCGGAACGCATCTCCCTGCACTGCCAGGGGCTGCAAATGGCCAAAGCACAAAGACGGTTATGTCTATGTGCCAGTCGCCTTCTCTTCAAAATACAGTGAGTCCGGGTCCAGTAAATCATCAAAATGTGTCAACAGCGAAATCTTCTATATGGGGATACAGTCAATGAAGCTTTTAGCTTCATCCAGATCCCATCTCTGTCTGTCTGAAGGCAAAGCCGAACAACAGGTCATCATTCGAAGCCTGGTGGAGTTCTACTCAGTCACCTGTATTCGCTTTGTTCATCGGCGGCGTCAACGGGACTACATCTATTTCCTACCTTCCACAGGGTACGACCTCTCATAGCTCACACACACTACATACTCCTCCACCATCTCTCTTTGGTTGATTCACAAAGGTCTGCTTTTGTGTGTGCCTGCTTGTGTGTGTGTGTGTGTGTGTGTGACAGGTGCTGGTCCTATTTAGGTCGCCAGGGCGGGCGTCAGTTCATCTCTCTTCAGAAGGGTGGGTGCGTTTACAAGAGAGTGATCCAGCATGAGGTTCTCCATGCGCTGGGCTTCCACCATGAGCAGTCCCGCTCCGACCGAGACAAATTTGTCAACATCCTGTACAGAAACATTCAGCCAGGTTCGCTCACTCACCTGAGCAACTGCTTTTTCTTGGTTGTTTTTCTTACAGAACGAAAAATAGAAGAAGAGAGGGAAGTTGACGTCAATCTATTTAACTGCATTACAATTGTTTTTCTTTTTATTTTACGGTTGTCGTGGTTTAGGTTCATGTGTTAGTTATTGTTTAGAAGGTGAGCAGTAATTGTGTGACTAAAATTATATTGACACCACAAAACCTTGTGACAATACCATGCCTTCATTTGGATCTCTCTTTCTCAATAGGAAAAAGGAGCAATTTCAGAAAGGTGGCTACAAACAACCTGGGCACTCCATATGACTACAACTCCATCATGCATTATGGCAGGTCAGTGTCTGCGCATGCAAGATTTAATTTTCATACATAACACTGTTTTATTGTGTCACATATGTATATTGTTGTTGCTTTTTGAATGTATAATCACAGGCACGTATGTGAGTACATCTCATTGTTTATCTTCTGCTGCAGATATGCGTTCTCTAACAGTCGTGGAGTAAGAGAGACCATCGTCCCCAAGCCTGATTCTACGGTAGTCATTGGAAAAGCCACAAAGATGAGCACCAATGACATCAGGCGTGTCAATCAACTTTACCAGTGCAGTAAGTAAAATACAAATAATACATGAACAGGCAGCGGTTCGCTGTCGCTCAAATGAGATGGTAGCCTGGTTCCGCCCGCCTCCGTACTTCCGCTCAATTTTCATTTCACTTCAGTACTAGGTCTGGGAGTGCTGTATGTTAGAACGATTTCTTTTCGAACGAGTTTGTCCTTCCAATCAGCGAACAGGAGGCGCGGCCTGAGAACAGTGACGTATAGGTCGTGCGCGAATTTCAGTTATTGAGCGGAAGTACGGTGGCGGGCGGAACCAGGCTAATGCCAGAGAACATAGACATATATACATAGACGCCTCATGACGTGCTGGAACGTAACCCAGCGTCGCCGCCATATTGGTTGGGTCTCCTCACTCTAGTCTAGCATAGGAGTCAACGGGAGAGCTATGCCAGTATTTTGTGCAGTTTACTGCGCAGTATTGACACCAGATCGCGTGGGATTACCTTTCACAAGTAAGATTGAACAATAATTCTTTTTTTTATTTTTTATTATTATTTTTTAATTAATTCGTCCTGTATCATAGATAAATCTCTGCCGTTTGCAACAAACCAAACCGTGTGAAAATCCGGTAAAAATTTGGGGAGTTATGATTATTGTAGTTGGGGATACACCTTCCTCAGTAGAAATAAATGCACTGGGGGCGCACTGGGGACCCATCCAAGATGGCGGCCGCGCTGATACGTAAGCTCCAACAGGCAGCGTCAGTCTATGAGGCGTCTACGTATATATGTCTATGCCAGAGAATGTCTAATCTCTGCTAATGCTCACTGCGTCTGCCGTTTGTATAGTTTACTGCGCGCAACGTGGTTTCCGGCGCATGAAATACGTCACAACCAAACGTTAGCGATTGGTTAAGGCAGATCCAGAGTGGCACTGGGCAGAGCCAATAGGTTTTAAACTTCAAGTGAGAAATCGTTTGTCTCTATAGCAGTTCTAGACCATGAGTATGAATGAAATGAGTACGAAGGTCTAGTTAGGACTAGGCTAATGAGATGGCGCATACAGCAACAGATTCAAATGTTCCTGTGTCTCATGTGATTGGATGTTTCCATACAGGCAACTCAGGCAGCTTTCGTCTTCCTTCCTTCCTTCTGTCATTCTCTTTACTAAACCCAGCCCAGATGGATTCCACACCACTATACCCAATTGTCCTGGGATGACCTCCACCACGTGTTTTCATGGGAAATGATTTGGTTATCTTTTCTATGACGATTCTGATATTGTGTTTACTTTGTTTCATTGACTTCTCAGAGATAACATTGTAATAACCCACCCACCCATCTTACTTTTCTAAGACATACTCAATAAATGCATTAAAAAACAACAACAACAACCCTGGCTTGCATATATTCAAGTCTCCCGTAGACTTGCTGCCAAACATCAGTGTAAAGTTTGGGCAAAGCCGAAGCTCTGCAGCAACACCAGTGTTGTCATTCTCACAATTGCCTTCATACTTATCTGCAGGTCAGTTAACCTGTCAAGGTTGCAGCCTGATGTGCTGCATTCTTGACCATGACAATGAACTATCAGCTTTTGTTCTGAACTGTCTCAACTATAGTCCTAACAGAATCATACAAAATCTGAATAAACGTGTTATTGCTATGCTCAAAGTATAGCCAGGACTGGGGTGGTAAACAGCAAAAGTCTTGTAGTCAGCATTCAGGCCAAGGCAAAAAATCATAATGAAATAACAAAACAAAAGCGTAAGTCTAACAACAGACGGGGTTCGTAACTAGATTTGCTGCAGAATACATAACCACACAGAGAAGTAGACACAGCACAGATCAGCATGGACTGATAAAGAATAGGGGGGTATGCATACAGTCTATGGGTGTAAGAGATAACAAGGTGATGATGAGCAGAAAGCAGCTGAGGTTTGTTAATAATAATAATAATAATAATAATAATAATAATAATAACAATAATAATAACAATAATAATAATAATAGTGAGTGTGTGTGGTTGATGGCTGGTTGATTTAAGCAGCCTCATCAGTCAGACTGATTAGTGCATGAGAGTAATCATGGCACCCAGGATAAACCAGCTATCAACACACACACTCAGCAGAGAGCCACTGTCATGGCAGCATTTACCGCCTGCTCTGGTTCGTACCATCTTGACCATCTACCGTAAACAGGTTTTATACAACATCTACCTGTGTGGTACTACTGCCACAAATAATAACAAATAATAAAAATAGCCTTATAAAAATAAGACATGTTACCGTGTACTGCTTACCAATACTCAAATACACTTCATAGCCTAAATAAAAGTAAACATATCAAAATAGTCGCAGTGAAAATATAAAACAAATGTCAGTGATTATAAAGTTGGTTAGGGTAGGCCTGCATATACATGATGTAGATGGTGGGAAAATAAGCTCTATTAAAAGTGAGATTTTATTCATAACCTTAACAATAGAGGTCGCTATTTTACCATTTCAATGAAATGACAATCCTCCAGGTATGTGGTCACAAACGGGCCAACAACACTAATAACAAATATCATTGAATACTACTTAAGTCGATTGATTCAGTAAAAAAACCCACATAATACATAATATACATGTATATGCATAAAGGCCTACATAATATATTTTTGTAGTTTAATGTAGGCTATTTCAATATAAACACGAGTAGACTATCCCAACAAAGCCTTAAATAAATAGGCCTACCCTTTTAAATATAATTGCCTGGAAGGAAGTGTCACTTTGTAAAGAAATATGTAT
The DNA here is from genome assembly GCA_030340625.1 of Merluccius polli. Classification (NCBI taxonomy): domain Eukaryota; kingdom Metazoa; phylum Chordata; class Actinopteri; order Gadiformes; family Merlucciidae; genus Merluccius; species Merluccius polli. The sequence goes on from JAOPHQ010000027.1 coordinate 75,943, forward strand.
AATAGCTTATATATATATATATATATATATTAGTGATGGGCCGTTATCGGCGTTACCCCGCTGCGATAACGCGAGACTCTTATCGTGCGATAAAAAAATTATCGCCGTTAATCTATTGTCAAAGTTGGGTTGGGAGCTGGGTCTACACCGGATCTCCACCAAGGACAACCCTGTCTCATCAAAATTACGTTCCCAGGGAACTATTCGGCATTCTCAGTTACGTTTGTCTGAAAACGTATTTTGTCCGTGATTACGTTTCATTGAACGTATCGCAAATACGTTCGTTCTCAGCCTATTTTTTGCCATTTATTTACCTATAGAATTATGTTTGGTTGAAACGTATCCCAGATATGTTAAATGTCAACATATATCATATTATTGTCATTAAGGCATATTTCCCTTTCGGGGAACGTTTCATTTAACATATTTTGTCCCTGATTACGTCTTGAATCTGAATTGAGCATATTTTTTGTTATTTATTTACCTCTTGGATAATTTACATTGAATTGAAACGTATCCTCAATAAGCTACGTTAAATATCGATAACATTTGTCCGGGGAGGGGGGGTCCGGTCCAGGTCCGACCCTCCCCGGACCGGACCGGCGGGGGGAGGATGGCCGGTCCAGTGGTGGGCCGGTCCAGGACCCTGAATGCTCCCAGTCCGACCCAAATAGATGCACCTGCATTTATACATGACGGGCCGCAGCATGGGCCGCTGTATACTACAGTATAAATGTATACTCATGATCATTAACGATACAGCAGTGTTGTGTAGTGGCCATCGCTAAGAAATATGTAGGCCTATGCTTCTTTTCCGAGAAATATCGTAATTTCATTGGTTTGTTGCGTCAATTTACACTACAGTTCCCATGAGTGTCAGCGACCGTTGCTATGGTGACGACGCCAGCTTTTATTAAAATGTTTTATATTGCCGATGGGTGGTTATCGTCAGTGGCTGGCGAAATACTGCCCTGTAGCAGTTATATTGAAATGTAAAGAAAATAATGTGTGTATAATGAAAATCGACCAGCCACAAACGGTACAGGAAACATAATTTGAAGCTTTCTGATTGGCTGAACTGGCCCAGATATGTAAGCCAACACACTGTGAACATAATTTGTACTTTTTATGTGTACCTTTTAAAGCCAGCACAGTTAGAAATGCAAGCTTTTATATTTAGGATAAGATATATTTTACTGTAAGATGGACATTATTATACGTCACGCGCAACACGTATCCTGACGTTGATCCAAAGTGCCAAACGTAGAGGGGTTACAATAAAGACCCTTAAATTGTATGACTGTTACATTTTTCTGCCTATTCTTTTACTATTATTGTCCCACACCACAATGTATGTCCCACAATGTGAACTCCAAACAATTCATGTTCATCCAATTCATGGACAAGCTGGAAACACGTCTAAAAACACTTGAAATAGAATATAGCCTATATTTATATTTTTACAACATCAATCTCCCTATAATATGAACAAAATATGATCAGGTTATACTTTCTCTCTTGAAAACGGGCAAAACGCTAACCCTAACCCGGAAATGAATTTAAAGAACTACAAACGTTCGGAAAATGCAATACACTGAAGTGTGCGGCGCCATGTTTTTTGTAGTCCTAAAGCCCTTTATGTTACTATGGCAGAGGCCTACTTTCTTTCAAAAGCTCATATCTTGGTCAATTAAAAACAACTGTGGGTAAAAATGTAACTACACACAGACATACATTCGCATTACCATATTGTTCATCCAGGGCAATCCTGTCAGCCCTGGGGAAGGGAACACAATGGCTATAAATGGTCATATTAAGTAATATGGAAATATGTATATGAATCATTTAAGGGGTAAATGGGGTCTAAACTGCTCCAAATTGAAAAGCATGACTAAGGATAAGGTCACCATCAATATGTTGAACACATTTTGCCACTAAATATCCCTTAAAATATGTTTTAGTGATTTTATCCATCTTGGCTCTATATAGGCTCTGAGAAAGTACACATCAGTAGTGCCTTGGCAGTGAGCAAGATAAAAATGAAACTTTGTCGTAGGATGACACTAATACAGATCTGCCACTGTGGACATTCTGGGTGGTTCCTGCTCCTCAGGAATGCCCTTTGAACCTTGAACCTAAGGCTCTTTTAAAGGCTTACAGAAAAGCAACACAATGTGATACAAACATGGGGAAAACATTTTTGGAAAGCTCTTGACTTCTTCTATCATGTCCTTTGTGGCCTTTGCCAAACCATTAGGGGGCGCTACTGGGTAAGGTCAAAACCAGATTTCACCCAATTAACAATAGTAAAAATGAAATCTGACTAAATAAATGTGCTCCCCGGTCCCTAAAACATATAATACACTTGCGAAGTTCCTTGACACATTTTCACATAATAGGGAAAACGTAAACTAAACATTTTAGAACTAGCCTACAAAAAAAATGGCGGAAAAAACATGGCACCGCACACTTGAGTGTATTGCATTTTCCGAACGTTTGTAGTTTTTTAAATTCATTTTCCTGGTTAGGGTTAGCGTTTTGCCCGTTTTCAAGAGAGAAAGTAAAACCTGATCATATTTTGTTCATATAATAGGGAGATTGATGTTGTAAAAATATAAATATAGGCTACATTCTATTTCAAGTGTTTTAGACGTGTTTCCAGCTGCTTTGTTTGTCCATGAATTGGATAAACATGAATTGTTTGGAGTTCACCTTGTGGGACATACATTGTGGTGTGGGACAATAATAGTTTTATTTTTATTTTTTTTATTGTCAACAATATTATGACATAACATAAACAGTAGTACAGTAAGGACAGTACTTCCGGCTGATAGGTCCTCCCAGGTGGTCACGGCGTCTGTCAGCTGTAGCCCCTAGCAACCTGACGTCATTGAAACATGGTGCAGGAATCAGAGAGAGAAAACATAGAGTAACTAACCAATAGGACAAACATCCGATCGTAACTCGTTGGCTAGGGCAGCACGTCCGCCTTACCAGGCCCCCGACCCTCGGGGCTGCGCTGGACGAGGCGGAGCGGGCGGAACAGGAGCTGTCCGACCACCCCAGCCTGCAGCCGCCCGGTGCCTCCCGGCCTCGCGTCCGGCAGGCGGTCCCTTGCGAGCCAGAGGAAGACGGGGAGGAGGTTTGCCAGGCCTGGACTCCAACCCAGCGCCCCCGGCAGCGGCCGCCATCCCCCGACCGACGTGCCTCCGGAGGTGACCGGCGCTGTTTCCGGTGCGGTGAACCGGGCCATCTGGCCCGTGACTGCCCTGCCCCGGCACCACGGGCTAGACCCCTTCGGCCGGCGGAAAACTGCGGTGGAGTGGCCCAGTGAGGGGACCACCACTCCGTAAGCTTTCCCCTCTCCATGGTCGGTGCGCTCTGGTTGGCAGGCCTGCCCGCGCCAGGGGCCTCTACCTCCACTGCAAGCTCGACGGCCGACCATGCCAGGCCTTGGTGGACACGGGGTCGACCATCTCCCTGGTGCGCCCGGGGGTTCTTCCGGGCACCACCGGCGCACTCTCTGGGGGGTGGACGGCGACCAGCGGTCGCCTGACGACCGTGACGGGGCAGGAGGCCGGGATGAGGGGGAGGAAGCAGCTGGTCGTCCAGGTGGGTGACCAGGAGCTGGTGCATGGGTTTTGGCTCGCCGACATCCGGGACCCATGCATCATAGGCCTGGACCTGCTGATCCGTTGGGGGGTCAGGGTGGACGTGGCTGGTGCAGCCATTACTGTCGGCGCCGAGACCGTGGCTCTCCAGTCTGGGCGGGGAGAACCCAGGGGCTCTGGCGGCCGGCCGAGCAATCGCCGGGTTACGGACCGGGTGCCCCGGCCGCGGCCTGGCAGTAAGAGCGGGCCGGTAACCGCCGCCTCCCCTTCCCCTGAGACCGTCCAGGCCGTCCGCGCGCTCTGGGAGCGCAGTGGGGCTGGCCTCGAAGCGCAGCAGAGCGAACAGCTGCGGCTGGTCCTCGAGGACTACGGGGACATTTTTGCTGCTAGGGATGAGGACTGCCGGCGGACCGGGCTGGTGCAGCATGCCATCGACACCGGCTCTGCTCGGCCCATCCGCCTGCGGCCCCATCGACTAGCCCTGGCCAAAAGCCAGGCGGCTGACGACAAGGTCCGCGAGATGGCTGCCACGGGGGTGATCGAGCCCTCATCCAGTCCCTGGGCGGCTCCGGCCGTCCTGGTGAAGAAGAAGGACGGCAGCTGGAGGTTCTGCGTGGACTACCGGCGCCTCAACGAGGTCACGCGGAAGGACTCGTACCCGCTCCCTCGCATTGACGACGCCCTGGACTACATCGGGGGGTCTAGCTGGTTCAGCTCCCTGGACCTACGTAGCGGCTACTGGCAGGTGGAGCTGGACCCCGAGGCCAGACCAAAGACGGCGTTCACCATCGGGCAGGGGTTGTGGCAGTTTCGTGTCATGCCGTTCGGACTGTGCAACGCGCCGGCTACGTTCGAGCGGATGATGGAGATGGTACTGGCAGACATTCCCCGGAGTCGTTGTGTGGTGTACTTGGACGACTTGCTGGTCCATGCCCGCGACTTCAGCGGGGCGCTGGCGAACCTGCGGGAGGTTCTTGCCGCCATCCGCCGGGCCGGGTTGCGGCTGAACCCTGCCAAGTGTTCCCTGCTGACCCGGGAAACGCTGTTCTTGGGACACGTGGTGAGCGAGCGGGGCGTAGCCACGAACCCGGCCAAGGCGGCAGCTGTCCGGGACTGGCCAACCCCCACCGACGCCGGCGAACTGCGGAGTTTCCTGGGTCTGGCGGGGTACTACCGCCGGTTCGTCCGGGACTTCGCCACGATCGCCAGCCCTCTCCACCGCCTGACTGAGGCGGGTCGGCCGTACGTCTGGGACGACGCCTGCGCCACGGCCTTCGCCCGACTCCAGGCGGTCCTCACCGAGGCTCCGGTCCTGGCGTACCCCGACGCGGGTCGGCCCTTCATCGTCGACACCGATGCCAGCAACGTGGGGGTGGGTGCGGTCCTCTCCCAGGGGGGGGGGGGGATGGGGAGCATGCGGTGGCCTACTTCAGCCGCACGCTTAGTCGGGCAGAGCGCAATTACTGCGTGACCCGACGGGAGCTGCTGGCTGTGGTTCTGGCCGTGCGGCATTTCAAACCATACCTCCACGGAAAGCGCTTCCTGGTCCGCACCGACCACGCGTCCCTCACCTGGCTCCTCAGTTTTAAGAACCCTGAGGGCCAGGTGGCTCGTTGGCTGGAGGCGCTGCAGGAATTTGACTTTGAGATCCAGCATCGGGCGGGACGCCTCCACAGCAACGCCGACGCGCTTTCCCGACGGCCCTGTGCAGCCCTGGAGTGTCGCTACTGCCGGCGGCAGGAGGAGCGGGCCGACGAGCCTCCGGTGGTGGCGGCTGTCCAGGCCAGTCCAGGGGCTGTCCAGACCGCTGGTGATGCTGAGGGGTGGCTGCCGCTGTCGGCGGGCCAGTTGGAGCAGCAGCAGCGGGCCGACGAGACCTTGGCGGCGGTGAGGGACTGGCTGGAGGCGGGGCGGCGCCCCAGCTGGCCGGAGGTGTCGGCGCGGGGGGCTGAGGTGAAGGCCTACCACTCCCAATGGGGTTGCTTCCAGCTCCACGACGGGGTGGTCTACCGCCGGTGGCAGGAGCCCCGGGGTAAGGGCGACATCCTCCAGCTGTTGGTTCCCCGTGTGCTTCGTCCCCAGGTACTGCAGCTGGTCCACGGCTCGGTGGGAGCGGGGCACTTCGGGAACTCCAAGACCCTGCACCGCCTGCGCGGGCGGTTCTACTGGCCAGGCTGTCGGCGGGACGTTGAGCTACACGTCCACTGCTGCACGGCACAGAAAGGGCCTGGCCAGCGTTCCCATGCCCCGCTCCAGCAGTACCTGGTGGGAGCACCGATGGAGCGGGTGGGGGTTGACGTCCTGGGGCCATTCCCGGTCACCGACTCCGGCAACCGCTACGTCCTCGTGGCCATGGACTACTTTACTAAATGGCCCGAGGCGTATGCGGTGCCGGACCAGGGCGCCGCCACCACCGCGGAGAAGCTGGTGGAGGAGATGTTTGCCCGTTTCGGGGTCCCCGAGGAGCTCCACAGCGACCAGGGCCGGAACTTTGAGTCCCAGGTCTTTGGGGAGGTCTGCCGGCGGCTGGGGGTGCATAAGACAAGGACGACGCCGCTCCACCCCCAGAGCGACGGGTTGGTGGAGCGGTTCAACCGCACCCTGGCTACCCAGCTCGCCATCCTCACCAGCCAGCACCAACGGGACTGGGACCGCCACCTTCCCTGGTCCTGTGGTCCTATCGGACGGCGGTGCAGGAGACCAGCCACTGCACGCCAGCGGCCCTCATGTTCGGGCGGGAGCTCCGGACACCGGTGGACTTGGTGTTCGGGTCCCCGCCCGAACCTGAGATTGCCGGGGGTGCGGCGATGGAGTACTTCCGCCGACTGAGGGATCGCCTGCTGGTGGTTCACGACTACACCCGCCAGGCTCAGGCTGCCTCTGGGGTGAGGCAGAAGAGGGGCTCTGACACACGCTGTAGGGGCCGTGCGTTCATACCCGGGGACAGGGTGTGGGTGTACTGCCCCGTGCGAAAGAGGGGGGTCTGCCCTAAGCTGCGGAGCCACTGGCAGGGGCCTGGGGAGATCCTTGGAGTAGTGTCCGAGGTCGTCTACCGCCTGCGGATGCCGGGACGGGGCCAGGTGGTAGTGCTGCATCGGGACAGGCTCTCGCCGTACCGCCTCTTCGCCCCCGCTGTTGCGGAGGAGGAGGGGGCCGGAACGGGGGGCCCCCCGGCCCCTGCTGGCTCCCCTGCCCCTGCTGGCTCCCCTGCCCCTGACGGGGCCGCTGGCCCCGCGGTTGCCACTCCCGGAAGGATCCAGCGGCCTACCCGGCGGCGCCGGCCGCCCGAACACTTGAGGGACTATGTGTCGGGTGAGGGGGCCGTCGGGGACGACTGACCCCTCAGGGGGGGGCTGTGTGGCGATCGCGGCCAGGTGTGGCGATCACGGCCATGCCCCCTATGGGCGCAAGGGGTTCTGGGGGTGCAACCTGGTGGGGTTTGGACTATATCGGCGCCCCAGAATCCCTGTGGGGTTGGTGGTTGGGAATTACTGATTGTGTGTCATTGTGTGTGTGTTCCCATGTATGCAGTGTTTTGGTATGACCGTGAGTGAGGGTGTTCGTTATGATCGTCAGGTGTGCTGTGTTTCTGTCTGTGTGGGAGTGTTCAAATAAAGGCAACTCCCGGGGTCGTGCGGTGTATGGGGCACGGGAGTTGCGTAACCTAAACCTGGGCTCCTGTCTCACTCCTTCGTTGCCGTCACCACAATATGTTTTATGTTTGTTTGTTTTTTTGCAGCTCAATTAGTAGGCCTACTCATCATTTTGTTTAAACTTTTCAAATACATTTTATTTAAATGGTTCAATGAAATTGACCATGCCAATGTTTACCTTGGAATGGGCTACTGACTTGATGTTGTGCATGGTCATCTTTCCCCCCATGTTGTCTGCTATTCATACAACATTTTATGTTATGTCAAAACCCAAATGTACATTGACCAAACAACCATGTATACATTAAAACTGTTGTACAGTCTTGTCTAAATGGAGTAGCCTAATGATCCATTGTTGAATCACCCTGTCGGCTACATAAATTGAGCATAGCGTTAGTTCAGGCAGGCCACGAAGTCAGGCTCGGCTCAGTACAGATATCACAGTAGTCATATTGCCGCCTTAGGTTACGTTACGCATGCAGAGCGCTTCAAATACGTAGTATCATTATAGACGTACATCAGCTGATTTCCCTAGCTTCCCATTGGATACCATACACAGTCAGCTGACAGCTCAGCTGACTCCCCCTCAAACACCCATTGGCAAACATCATTCTTGGCGCCTTATTTAAAGCTGCTTCAGCCTGCCTATCTTCGCTGCTTCCTCTGCTAGCTTTGCAACCCACCTCCACCCCAGCTCCTCCTTTATGTTGTATCTAATTAATCAATGTCATTTTCTGATTGTCATTGATGCTTGCTCTGTTCTGTACCCCGGGGGGTCTCTGCTGCTGCTCTCCTTGTCTTAAACCTTTCCATGTAGGCACATGGAAGGGCAGGGAGGAGTGCTCCCCCTGCCTTAAGGCTTTCCACGTAGGCACGTGGAAGGGCAAGGAGTTCCCAGAACAGAGCCATACCGCCAAATGTAATATTCTGCAAATGTAATTCTGCATGTAATATTCTGCTTTAGAATAAAGATTATTTTGACAAAAGTGGTCCTGACTGAACCATCATTACTAACCTTCAGAAACCTGTTTCCTTCCATTGCACCGTACTGTGAGCTCCCTAGTCGTATATACTCACCCCTAGCTCCCGTCTCTAACACACAGACACACACACACAGACACACACACGCACGCACACACACACACACACACACACACACAAAAGCCGTTTCTAGCTTTTTGGAGGCCCTTTGCAAAATGTAGTTTGGGGGGCCCTATTTTGTGAAACTATGGTGGAGGGGATTCTAAACCCTCTAAGGTGGTCTCGGATTTAACATTTAAATGCATCAATCTGGTGCACTTTAAAGGGGCTATAGACGATATATTTAGCCACAAGATGTCGCACTAGAGCACCAGCATCTCAAACCACAACAATTGGGAGTGTTCTTTAACTTCTTAACTCATCTCATGCACGGCGCGTGCGTTATCATTAACGCGCGGCCGGACACTAAAACAAAGAAACTAGAAGCTCAGATTACAACACACAAAGAGCGAGGGTGCCTTCATTCTCTGGTCAGGACGCCATTACTCCACTATATCTCTACATAGCCAATAGTTGTTTGCTGCTATATTAATGTCCAGGATATTGTCTATAGCAGTGTGCGAATTATACCACGGTCTCCGGGGGAGAAGGGGGGCGGGGCGGGTACGGCGATTTTTTGTTTGTTTTTGTTTTTGGAGGGGGGCCTATTATAAAGAGAAAATCCATTGCACACGGGTGGTGCCATAGGTCTATGTACAATATTTACACAACACCCCAGTAGATCATGTTCATGTCAACAGATTTCCCGAATAGGTTACGGAAACTTCAATGAACTTGATAGTAAATAATCCACGGACCACCACATGTGTCTTTTGACTGTTTAATTGAATCAACTTAGAATTACTCAACAACTTACATTGTTTCACAATCACATGGGCTATAGCCTATAAGTCTGTACACAGAGCCAAACACACGCGATAAGAGCAGCCAGCGGCACCAACCATGAACAATATGGCAATAGCCTATTATTTACAATACAGCTAGGACTATAGCACAACACAACCCTCTCACCGCCTGGAGAGACGCAACACCACATACAGTAGTGGGTGGAGCTGTAGCACTCCCGCCACGCTTCAAGCGCCTCGTGCAAGAAGGCAACACTTTTACACTGTTACAATTTTATTTCTCTTATTTTACATCTTTGAGGGAAAACCATGGCCAAAATATCATTGTGGGGGGGTGTGGTGCATCAGCCGCAAGGGGGAGCTGGACGGGGCTCGGGAGAGCCGCGCCAGGTGAGAGTGATTGGCGCACCTGTGGGGCATTAGCTAATCACTCTCTCCCTTTTTAACACAGTAGCGTGCTGGACCCGGGAGGACCGGGACCGGTACACACGGGTTCCCGCGGAGCCGGAGCTGGGCCCGCGGCGTCATTGTACCGTGCGTGTGTGTTGATAGATTGTGTGTGTGTGTGTGTGTGTTGATAGATTGTGTGTGTTACTCACCGGCAATAAAAGACGTGAGTAAACCCGCCTAACGAGTCATCCTTCCATTGAACCCCGGTGGCATACGAACCCTGCCACATTGGCGCCTGAACACGGACACGGAAAGGATGGACGCTCAACAGCCACTTAATACACTGGCCCAGATACTGGCGGAGGTGGCGGCGATGAGCCGGGACCAGGCGGTCCTCGGCCGACAGCAGCTGGCGGCACTCCAGGGGCAGGCGGAGAGACAGACCCAGCTGCTGGAGGAGATGGTGAGTCGGGCAGGGGCGGCGTCACCGGCCCGCCCGTTCACCGGCCTGACTCTCCATAAGATGTCAGGCCAGGACGACCCACAGACGTTCCTGGAGATGTTCGAGGCCACGGCGGCGGCATGCGGGTGGCCGGTGACGGAGTGGGCCGTGCGACTGCTGCCTCTGCTGTCGGGGGACGCGCAGACGGCGGCGCTCGGCCTGCCCGCTTCCTCCAGAGGGCAGTATGGGGACATCAAGCGGGCGGTCCTCGACCGGCTGGGGCTGTCGGAGGAGGACCATCGCCGCCGGTTCCGGGGGAGCAAGTTGGGGCCCGCGGATCGGCCGTTCGTATACGCTCAGCAGATCAAGGATGCGGCGACCCGGTGGCTGCAACCCGGGGGGTCCGCCGGCGAGGGACAAATGCTTGAGAAGATCGTCTTGGAGCAGTTTGTGGAGGGGCTCCCAGCTGCCACATCCGACTGGGTGATCTGCCACCGGCCGGCGGACCTAGCGGGGGCCATCACCCTGGCGGAGGACCACCTGGCCGTCCTCTCCCGGGGCCGGGCACAGGAGGGCCGGCCAGTGTCTCCAGGGGGTCCCATGCCGGCACCCCCGCCGAGGACCCGCGTCGGGTCCCCCGCCAAACGCACCCGCTCGACCATTTCCCAGACCCCGTACTACATTTGTTAGCAATAGGCCCTTTCCCCCCCCCCCCGCACTAATCCCCTGTCTCTTTCTTTCCCTCCCCAGGGTCCAGCCGCTACGGGCGCGGCTCTCGACCCACAGAGGGCTCCTCAGGCGGCAGGGCAGGAGTGCTGGAGGTGTGGACAGCTCGGTCACTTCCGAGAGGAGTGCCCCCTCATGGAGGTGGGCCAGGTGATCCGGGTTGTCGGCCCTCCCGCACCCTCCCCCGGTCCAGGGGGGACGTACAGCGTTCCGGTAAGGATTCAGGGGGGTACACATCAGGCGATGGTGGACTCAGGCTGCATGCAGTCTATCGTTCATCAGAACCTGATTCGGCCCGGGGCTTTGATAGAGGCGGGAGGTGTGGATATTAGGTGTGTGCATGGGGATATTCACACATACCCCGTAGTACTGGTGGAAATTCAGTTTAAGGGGGAAAAGCATAATGTAAAGGCAGCGGTTAGCTCCCGCCTGACGCACCCCCTGATTCTGGGTACGGATTGGCCAGGGTTTGATAGGTTAGTGGGACAGTGTGCGGGGGTGCGTTCACGGCCGACAGGGACAGGGGATACGTGCGCTGTGCTCAGCGGTGACGCGAGGTCGTCCGACGCTGCAGACGGGGAGGGGGAGCCGGCGGGGCCTCCACAGGAGGCTCCGCAGGTTCCCGTGTTCGACTCCATGGAGGATTTTCCACTTGAGCAGTCTCGTGACGATACTCTACGCTTTGCCTTTGACCAAGTGATACGAATTGATGGTCACATGGTGCGCCCTGACGCAGCGTTAACGTATCCACATTTTTCATTGCGTAGGGACAGACTATACAGAGTGAGTCGTGACACTCAGACAGAGGAAATAACGACACAGTTGGTGGTACCGAAGAGCCGCCGGGAAATAGTTTTCCAGGCGGCTCATTATAACCCAATGGCTGGACATATGGGGTGTGAGAAGACACTGAACCGGGTAATGGCCCGATTCTATTGGCCAGGCATTTGGGCAGACGTGCGCCGCTGGTGTGCGTCTTGTCCCGAATGCCAATTGGTTAACCAGCCGGCCATCCCGAGAGCGCCGCTGCGGCCATTACCTCTGATGGAGGTGCCGTTCGAGCGCATCGGGATGGACCTCATCGGGCCATTTTACCGGAGCGCACGCGGATATCGCTTTGTGTTAGTTCTCGTGGATTACGCAACGCGATATCCGGAAGCAGTGCCGCTGCGCACCATCTCTGCAAAGAGTGTGGCGCAGGCACTGTTTCAAGTTATCTCCCGAGTCGGGATCCCGAAAGAGATCCTGACTGACCAAGGCACACAATTTATGTCACGGACACTGGGAGAACTATACGGATTATTGGGCATCAAGTCGATTCGAACCAGTGTATACCACCCCCAAACGGACGGCCTCGTGGAGCGCCTGAATAAGACTTTGAAGTCCATGATCCGTAAGTTTGTGCACGAGGATAGTCGTAATTGGGATAGGTGGCTAGACCCTCTGTTGTTTGCAGTGCGCGAGGTACCCCAGGCCTCCACGGGATTTTCTCCCTTTGAACTACTGTTTGGCAGGACACCACGTGGGGTTTTGGACCTGGTTAAGGAAAGCTGGGAGGAGGGTCCGAGCCCGAGTAAAAACGAGGTGCAATACGTCCTGGACCTGAGAGCAAAACTCCACACACTAGGGCAGTTATCACGGGAGAACTTGCTACAGGCCCAGGAACGGCAGCAGCGGCTGTACAATAGAGGAGCTAGGCTAAGACAATTTTCACCGGGAGATAAAGTGCTTGTATTACTCCCTTCGTCTACCTCCAAATTACTCGCCAAGTGGCAAGGACCCTTTGTGGTCACACGGCGAGTGGGGGACGTTGACTATGAGATTGTGCGTTCGGACAGGGGAGGGGCGGCACAAATTTATCACCTCAACCTCCTTAAAGCGTGGAGAGAGGCGGAGCCTGTTTCTCTGGTGACGGCAATTGCAGAAAGAGATGAGTTGGGGCCGGAGGTACCAAAATCGACCAATCCTGCCTCGCTCCGTTGTGGGGACCAGCTCTCACCGTCCCAGAGGGCAGACATAGACAGGTTGCAGCAACGTTATGCAGATGTCTTCTCCCCCCGGCCGGGACGCACAAACCTTATTCAACACCAGGTTGAGACTCGCCCGGGCGTGACGGTGCGTTCACGGCCCTATCGGTTACCTGAGCACAAGAGAAAAGTGGTTCAGGCAGAATTAGAAGCCATGGTGGAGATGGGGGTAATAGAAGAGTCCAACAGTGCCTGGTGTAGCCCTATCGTTCTTGTGGGCAAGAAGGATGGGTCGGTTCGGTTCTGTGTGGACTATCGCAAGGTGAATGAGGTGTCACGGTTTGATGCCTATCCTATGCCCCGGGTGGACGAACTCCTGGATCGCCTGGGCACGGCTCATTTTTTTACGACACTGGATTTAACCAAAGGCTACTGGCAGATTCCCTTATCTCCAGAGTCTAAGGAGAAAACGGCCTTCTCCACTCCGTACGGGTTGTACCAATTTGTCACACTTCCGTTCGGATTGTTCGGGGCCCCAGCCACATTTCAACGCCTCATGGACAGAGTGCTGCGGCCACATGCGGCATATGCTGCCGCCTATCTGGATGACGTAATCATCCATAGCGGCACCTGGGCGGAGCATGTGCGGCAGGTGGCTGCGGTGCTCGAGTCTCTGAGGCAGGCGGGGCTCACGGCCAATCCGAAGAAGTGTGCAGTTGGACGGAGGGAGGTACGGTATCTGGGGTACCACTTGGGCGGCGGGCAGGTGCGTCCGCAGGTAGATAAGACGGCAGCAATTGCAGCCTGCCCAAGGCCCAAGACGAAAAAAGAGGTGCGGCGGTTTTTGGGGCTGGCCGGCTATTACCGGCGATTTATTCCAGGCTTCGCGGAGCTGACCAGCCCCTTGACCGACCTCACCCGAAAGGGTGCCTCAGATCCGGTCCAGTGGACGGAGCAGTGCCAGGAGTCGCTTGAGAGGGTAAAGCAGGCCCTCTGTGGGGAGCCCCTCCTCCACACACCTAACTTCTCGCTCCCTTTTGTTGTACAGGCTGATGCGTCGGGCAGGGGGCTGGGGGCCGTCCTGTCCCAGCAGATACGGGGTGTCGACCGCCCGGTGGTGTACATCAGCCGAAAGCTGTCGGAACGGGAGACCAGGTACAGCACCGTGGAGAGGGAGTGCCTTGCCATCCGGTGGGCGGTCGATGCCCTGCGGTATTACCTGCTGGGGCGCCCCTTCACCCTCTGCTCAGACCACGCTCCCCTACAGTGGCTCCACCGCATGAAAAACGTTAACAACCGGATCACCCGGTGGTATCTGGCACTGCAGCCGTTTAACGTCCGGGTGATCCATAGGCCGGGGGCGCAGATGGCTGTGGCCGACTTCCTTTCCCGTTCCCATGGGGATGGGGGGGGGGGGGGGTTAGGCCGGATGGCTCCCCGGCCTAAATCAGGCGGTGGAGGTATGTGGGGGGGTGTGGTGCATCAGCCGCAAGGGGGAGCTGGACGGGGCTCGGGAGAGCCGCGCCAGGTGAGAGTGATTGGCGCACCTGTGGGGCATTAGCTAATCACTCTCTCCCTTTTTAACACAGTAGCGTGCTGGACCCGGGAGGACCGGGACCGGTACACACGGGTTCCCGCGGAGCCGGAGCTGGGCCCGCGGCGTCATTGTACCGTGCGTGTGTGTTGATAGATTGTGTGTGTGTGTGTGTGTTGATAGATTGTGTGTGTTACTCACCGGCAATGAAAGACGTGAGTAAACCCGCCTAACGAGTCATCCTTCCGTTGAACCCCGGTGGCATAAGAACCCTGCCACAATCATTTATTTGGCAATCATATCAATATTTTAGAGCTCCCCCAAAGTTTCACAAACTATGTTTCCAGGGGAGCTCAGGCCACTAGGGGAGCCATGGCTCCCCCTGCTCCCCCCTATAACTCGCACCCTGGTCTATAGCCCCTTTAAATGGAAAAGAGATCTGTGAAAAACTTTTCCTTTCTCTCCAACACTAGGGCTCCCCTACACCAAGAAACTCCTGAAAACCGGATTTACCAAATCTGCATTATAACATCTCCCAAATGTGCATACATGCGACAGATGCTGCATTTCCCTTAAAATGTTTATTTTAAATGTTAGTAACACATTTGTTAAGGAATGAAAATTTAGGCAAACACTGCAACTGATGAATACATATGTACATACATATGTACAATATGTTGCGGTTACTGCGTAATTGAAGTTAATTTGCTCCCCTATCTATATCTATCTATCTATCTATCTATCTATCTATCTAGATATATATATATATATATATATATATATATATATATATATATATATATATATATATATATATATATATATACTGTATATATATATATATATATATATATATATATATATATATATATATAGATATAGATATAGATATATAGATATCTATAGATATATAGATATATATGTGCATATATATACATATACATATAGGTGCTTTCACTCAACACATGAGGGCGCTTGGCTAACAAGAGAGATTTTTGATTTCTAAAAAAATTAAAATGAAAAGGCTAAAATGGCTGCTTGGGGAGGGCCCTGGTGGCTTCATGGAGGGGGGATACACTATAGCTAGAGATAGCACATGCACACGCACACACACACACACACACACACACACACACACACACACACACACACACACACACACACACACACACACACAGGGGTAGAGAGAGAGCAGGAGAGAGAGATAACACATTACTTCGGATGGACAAGGGAAGAGCCATTTAGGGGCATTTTGAGAATCGTGAGGTATCAATGTAAGCTGTGTGTATCCAGTAGGAGGTGGGGGTGGGAGGTGCTGTAAGCAGAAGCCAGGGTAAGAAAACTTGCCTCCTTATCATGATATGACCTTTAAGATGTTAGAGTGGTGTTCAAGTATGATTTATAGAAGTGTGCAGGGGTGGACTGAACATCGACAGCAACGGGACAATTCCCGGGTCGGCTGACCGATCTGTCCGGCCTATTGGTCTATTCCTCTAGCCCCCGGCCCTGGCCCCACCCCCCGACCCAAACTCATAAATGCTTGCTGCTACAGCCTCGCCAGACAGAGGGAGAGAAAGAGAGCGAGTGGCTGTTTGTTTGCGCGGGGGACTGAAGTCGTGTCGTTCATTCTCACTTTTTTCCCGAAAATCAAAGTCAAGTCAAAATAGAAAGCCAAGGTAAAAAACATAAAGGTGGTGCCCAGATATTGAGAGACAAAAAGATGAACTCTCTCAAAGCAGAAATGAACTCTCAGAAATGAACTCAGTTGTTCTCTAGTACTTCTACTGTTTCGATTCAAGATGTATTGCCATGCCACCTTAGTGGTTAGGAATTTGCCTCAGTATGCACTCATGACATAAAAACAGTAAAAACAGGGACAACGAGCACAACTTAAAAATACATAAAACACAAATGTTCTGTTTAACTGTAGTGTAGCAGCTCTGCAGTAGCATCATCTAATGTGTGTTTGTGTGTACTGTATAGCGCTGTCTACTATTATCGAGTATGTGTGTTCTGTAGTGGCACCATCAACTATTGAAAGTAGGCCTATGTGTGAGCTCTGTAATGGTCTGACACTGGCACAGAGTAGAAATAAGTATGTGTGGGGGCAGTGGGGCGCGCACGTGTTGTGGGGGGCCGGTCGGTCTGAAAGTCCAGGGCCGTTTTTCAGTCCCAGTCCACCCATGCATGGTAGTACCACGTAAAGACAAGGATAAACGTGTAGTTTGTAAAATATGCAGAACTTTGAATTGATTGCGGCTCTCTCTGTAGAGATGGTCTCTCTGAGACCATTTACATTTTAGACCACTCCCAGTTAATTTCTGACCAATCAGGGCAACTCTTCCATGATTGGTTCGGGGGAATCCATTTTGCCTGTCAATCACAGGTGTGGAGGGAGGGAAGAAGCAGAGAGGGAGGGAATGTTTTTTTTGGTTGTTTCTTTTCAAAATTTGCTCTCTCTCCTTTCAAAACTTGCTCTCTTTTGCTCTCTCTCTACACAACTCTCGAATCTTACCTACAGCACCTTTAAGTCAATGAAGGCTTTACGTTTTTAACTAGGAATCTCCATTGTCAAAGGTTGTCTACGAATCATTTTTCTTTGAATAGCTGTGATCTGTACTATATTTTGGGGTGTCATATGTTTCAAAGACAAATTCAAAATGCAATTGTTTACTCTCTAAACCAGTTCACAATTATTCTTCATTTGCTTCTTTTGTAAACATGTTAAGATAGCATATTTCACTAGAGCTACCTATACAAAGAGGAGTGCCCCAAAGATAACTTATGAAATAACGAAACTAGGTGTAAAAAACATTTTCATTAACTGAAATAAAAATAAAAACGAGGCTGTGCCAGTCTTGCTTGCCACACACCAAGTAGCTTTTGCTACACAGGTTGAGGTTGCGTTGAAGATGCATTTATTGGAGATGGTGCATGATGCTATACTCCAAGCAGATGTAACTCATGTACCAAAGGCGTGCAGCCCCACTCAGCCCAGACACCCAGCAGCTCCACCAAGCATGAACGCGTAGCGTATCTGTTTGACCTGCTCCATTGGGTGCGTCCGTGGCTCGTCAGTGGCGCATATGAGTAAATAAAAAAGTTTTCATTGGCAAACTCAATTTCCAACAACTCACCTGATGCTCCAATAACAGCAGCAATTGTCCTCCAAATGGCGTAATTCTCTCAATTATCTTTGTAGAAAGCGTTATGGGGGTCGAGGCGTACAACTCCTTATTTCCGTATTTCTCCACGTCAACAATGAAGCGCACCTCATCCATGATCGAAATTCGAAACTTGTGAAGATGGGCAAATAAACAAGAGGTGCAAAGCTGCGCCGACAGCACAGGGTTGGTGTTGTCGGCGGAGGAACACATTTCTTTTTTGCTGGGGGCCTATATAACTATTTTATTGTACATAATATGGGGGTGCATATAGACAGATGCACCCCCATAGCAGTCTACATGCTAGACTTTTGCATCGGGCAAGAATGAGATTAACGACTCCGCACACAATATCAAAACACAACGTCGGATTTTGTAGCACAACAGTCTATTTACTATTACAGACTATTTACCACAATCACACACACACACACACACAGCAAAAACACTGTAGACGGACTACAATGCAATTGTATGCAGGAATGAAGATCTTCATTGGCAGTGAAAAGAGGGCAGCTTTCCTCCTGAAATATGCAACCACAACTATTAATCTAGAAATGATTTAATGTATTGACATACACACATATGTACTTAAACTTCGAAAACACACACAAATGCATGTTTCTTCATTGATTCTTGCATAGAGGGCCGCGTTTACCTGTGTAAAAATAGACGTAAAAGTCTTTTAGGATTTTGCTCTAGTATGTCCGTCTGCTGCGTGTCAGATGGAACAAGTGGAGAAGCTCTCATCGGAGTGGGAGCGTATCCTTATGGCTCAACGCTACGCAATGCAACGCAAAGCAACACTTTCATGCCCAGTGGAGCAGGTGATTTCCGCTCCTCACCCTACTGGTAGGTTGTGTTGTGAGACGCAGTTTCAAAGTAAAAAATGAAACCCCTACTCACGCGTGTTCGTTAATGAAGCGATAGAAGAAGTTGTTTAGCTTTAAGAAATAAGCAGTTTTATTGTTAACACCAGTGCAGAGTTTTACAGATATATCTGGGTCCCACTACGTTTCCCTGACCGAACAACAAAGTGTGTGTGTCAGTTCACGAAGTCTGAGCACACCTATCTCTGGCCCAAGATGTTATATACACAAACAATGAAAACGTCATCACAAAGGCTGGCTGTTGACGTCTTCCCTTCTCGTTCTCGTGTTATCTGACTCCAGCGTTCTTTACATGTACAGAAACATGCCTGCCTGTTCTCTGCTATCATATGATTAACACTTCCTGCTCTTTGCAACAAACTGATCTCACACTATGTACTCTGCACGTCACCAACAACGTACTCATTCTGATCATTAGGAGTTGCTTTTATAATTATATGCCTCTGCTTATATCTCATGATTCTGTCTTACTTCAGCAGAAAGGCACCGAGGTTAGTGTGACCCTAATTATTGGTCATATGGTAGATATAAAATATAACCATATCTTTAGTTGTTATGCTTTGAGTTCCTATTGTTGACACTTTTATCTGATGAAAAGATGAAAGTCTGCAAGGATGTCACCTTACATACAACCGGATACGTGCAGAAACAACTCGGGAGGAGTTTGCTGACAAAAAAACCCTTGGCGTCTATAAATGGAGGGGGGCAAGACATTCTGTGTGCAGCCATCAACTCTCCTGAAGAGGTAAGGGGACCTCTGTATCTTGCTGTTCACACCTTGCCCATTAGGGATGCTGAGACAACAGCTGTGCTCATCTTCTGCTCTCTTTTTGTTTTAGCCATAATCTATTCAGATCTTTGGACCAAACAGAAAAAAAGATCCAGTGATTGGAGCAAGGTTTCATCATGACTTTCTTCATCACTCTCCTCCTCGTCCTTGCACTAGCGTCCAGCGGCGTCTTCTCCATTCCTCCGGTAAGACTCTCGCTCCCCTCTTTCTCTCTTTCCGTCTCTCTCTGTCTCCATCATTAGGTGCGTTTCCATCCACCTCTTTTTATTCAAATTTACAATTTGCGAATAAAAAAACCTGAGTAGAAACGTTGAAAATTCCCAAAAAGTCTTGAAATATCAATAAAAGGCTTTTGCGCTTGAGGAAGGTGGAAAAGTTGATGTATTGATAAAGGGTTCATTCGACAATGTGTAATGGAAACTGATTCAGCAAATTAATGCGAATAAATGACGTACAGACATCTTGTGACTTGAAAAAATGGCAAAAAATGGACGGCAGACGAAAATATCAGGTATGTGTTGACCAAAGAGGAGACTGCAACGTTCCTTGAAATAGTACAAGAAACAAACATAAATGCCACATTAGATAGTTGGTTTTGAGGTTTGATCGGCGCTCTTTTAATTACGTTCCCTCGTTGCGCCCTCTTCTTCTGCAGTGGTATAATGGCACCTGACTGTATAATTAGTGCCACCTACTGTTTATCTCGATGAACCAACTCCTAATATTCAAATAACAGTAGTGGATGGAAACGCGCATAAATTAGCATTTTCTTTTGCCGATTTTCTGAAAAATCGATTAACATCTCGTTCTCTCTCTGTTTCTCTTTCTCTGTATCTCTCTGTCTCTCTCATTCTCTCTCGCTCATTAATAGCATATTAGAGAAAGGTTAACAATATTGTGTGTATACATACATGCGCACACACACGCACACATACACACATGCACAAACACACAAATACAGACATGTGTTAATGTGCTTTTGTTCCCTGCAGGATGTGGGGAACAGAAAAGCAGAGGAGGATGACAATGAAGTGGGTGAGTTGTACTGTAACCACAACATGCTGACTACAATACTGGTCTCTGCTGTTCTGTCTGTAGTTCCCTCTGTGATAAGAGGGAACATGCACATGGCTTTAAATAAGCCATCGCAACAATGTGTGTCGACGATTTCTCCTCAAAGTGTTTTTAGATGACGCTGAGGACAACGCTGAGCCACCGGACGCCAGCGACGCTATTGAGACTGCTAACGCCAGACTGGGTATGTTTGTTTTGTTTGTATGTTTGTTTGTGGTCATCCCATGGAGGTCAAACCTTGATTGTTGTGACTCATTCTTCCTCTTCTGGTCCTTGTGATGTGTCATCTACCAAGTGGATAAACTAGCCCACATATATTTCTACAGGCAATATGAGGGGCGGACGTTCTGTCCAATTTGGAGACATTATCCAGCCCTTAACATCTCGGAACGCATCTCCCTGCACTGCCAGGGGCTGCAAATGGCCAAAGCACAAAGACGGTTATGTCTATGTGCCGGTCGCCTTCTCTTCAAAATACAGTAAGTCCAGGTCCAGTAAATCATCAAAATGTGTCAACAGCGAAATCTTCTATATGGGGATACAGTCAATGAAACTTTTAGCTTCATCCAGATCCCATCTCTCTGTCTGTCTGAAGGCAGAGCCGAACTACGGGTCATCATTCGAAGCCTGCAGGAGTTCTACTCAGTCACCTGTATTCGCTTTGTTCATCGGCGGCGTCAACGGGACTACATCTATATCCAACCTTCCACAGGGTACGACCTTTCATAACTCACACACACTACATACTCCTCCACCATCTCTCTTTTGTTGATTCACAAAGGTCTGCTTTTGTCTGTGTGTGTGTGTGTGTCTGTGTGTGACAGGTGCTGGTCCTATTTAGGTCGCCAGGGCGGGCGTCAGTTCATCTCTCTTCAGAAGGGTGGGTGCGTTTACAAGACAGTGATCCAGCATGAGGTTCTCCATGCGCTGGGCTTCCACCATGAGCAGTCCCGCTCCGACCGAGACAAATTTGTCAACATCCTGTACAACAACATTCTGCCAGGTTCGCTCACTCACCTGAGCAACTGCTTTTTCTTGGTTGTTTTTCTTACAGAACGAAAAATAGAAGAAGAGAGGGAAGTTGACGTCAATCTATTTAATTGCATTACAATTCTGTTTTTCTTTTTATTTTACGGTTGTCGTGGTTTAGGTTCATGTGTTAGTTATTGTTTAGAAGGTGAGCAGTAATTGTATGACTAAAATTATATTGACACCACAAAACCTTGTGACAATACCATGCCTTCATTTGGATCTCTCTTTCTCAATAGGAAAAAAGCACAATTTCGATAAGGTGGCTACAAACAACCTGGGCACTCCATATGACTACAACTCCATCATGCATTATGGCAGGTCAGTGTCTGCGCATGCAAGATTTAATTTTCATACATAACACTATTTTATTGTGTCATTATGTATATTGTTGTTGCTTTTTGAATTTATAATCATAGGCACGTATGTGAGTACATCTCATTGTTTATCTTCTGCTGCAGATATGCGTTCTCTAAGAGTCGTGGAGTTCTGCCGACCATCGTCCCCATTCCTGATTCTACGGTAGTCATTGGAAAAGCCACAAAGATGAGCACCAATGACATCAGGCGTGTCAATCAACTTTACCAGTGCTGTGACTAAAATACAAATAGTACATGAACAGGCAGCGGTTCGCCGTCGCTCAAATGAGATGGCGCATACAGCAACAGATTCAAATGTTCCTGTGTCTCATGTGATTGGATGTTTCCATACAGGCAACTGAGTTGAAGACATGAGACAATGCTCTGATGGACGTCGCCACTCCTTTGCATTTGAAAGCTAATGGGATCAGCGTATTTTGTCTTAGGGTTTTGGAATATAGCTTTCGTCTTCCTTCCTTCCTTCTGTCATTCTCTTTACTAAACCCAGCCCAGATGGATTCCACACCACTATACCCAATTGTCCTGGGTTGACCTCCACCACATGTTTTCATGGGAAATGATTTGGTTATCTTTTGTATGACGATTCTGATATTGCGTTTAATTTGTTCCATTGACTTCTCAGAGATAACATTGTAATAACCCACCCACCCATCTTACTTTTCTAAGACATACTCAATAAATGCATTTAAAAAAAACCAACAACAACCCTGGCTTGCGTATATTCAAGTCTCCCGTAGACTTGCTGCCAAACATCAGTGTAAAGTTTGGGCAAAGCCGAAGCTCTGCAGCAACACCAGTGTTGTCATTCTCACAATTGCCTTCATACTTATCTGCAGGTCAGTTAACCTGTCAAGGTTGCAACAAACCTAGACAAAAGCGTAAGTCTAACAACAGACGGGGTTCGTAACTAGATTTGCTGCAGAATACATAACCACACAGAGAAGTAGACACAGCACAGATCAGCATGGACTGATAAAGAATAGGGGGGTATGCATACAGTCTATAAAAGTAAAAATATCAAAATAGTCGCAGTGAAAATATAAAACAAATGTCAGTGATTATAAAGTTGGTTAGGGTAGGCCTGCATATACATGATGTAGATGGTGGGAAAATAAGCTCTATTAAAAGTGAGATTTTATTATAACCTTAACAATAGAGGTCGCTATTTTACCATTTCAATGAAATGACAATCCTCCAGGTATGTGGTCACAAACGGGCCAACACTAATAACAAAAATCATTGAATACTACTTCATTTTAAGTCGAGTGATTCAGTTAAAAAAACACATAATACATAATATACATGTATATGCATAAAGGCCTACATATTATATTTTTGTAGTTTAATGTAAGCTATTTCAATATAAACACGAGTAGACTATCCCAACAAAGCCTTAAATAAATAGGCCTACCCTTTTAAATGTTTCATGTTTTTATTTTATTTTGCAGCTCAATTAGTAGGCCTACTCATCATTTTGTTTAAACTTTTCAAATACATTTTATTTAAATGGTTCAATGAAATTGACCATTCCATTTTTACCTTGGAATGGGCTACTGACTTGATGTTGTGCATGGCCATCTTTCACCCCATGTTGTCTGCTATTCATACACCATGTTATGTTATGTCAAAACCCAAATGTACATTGACCAAACAACCATGTATACATTAAAACTGTTGTACAGTCTTGTCTAAATGACAAGTAATGATCCATTGTTGAATCACCCTGTCGGCTACATAACCATCATTACTAACCTTCAGAAACCTGTTTCCTTCCATTGCACCGTACTGTGAGCTCCCTAGTCGTATATACTCACCCCTAGCTCCCGTCTCTAACACACACACCCACACACATTAACACACATTCACACATACATCGCTAGCATCTATGATATACAACACTGAATTATTGAAGAAACCATATGGGTGTGTGTGTATAAGTGTGTGTGTATGTGGTAGTATTGGATTTCAACTGGAGGGGGGATACATAGCTAGAGATGGCACACACATACATACGCAAACGCACACGCACACACAGACACGGGGGTAGAGAGAGAGCAGGAGAGAGAGAGATAACATTACTTCGGATGGACAAGGGAAGAGCCATTTAGTGGCATTTTGAGAATCGTATCAATGTAAGCTGTGTGTATCCAGTAGGAGGTGGGGGTGGGAGGTGCTATAAGCAGAAGCCAGGGTAAGAAAACTTGCCTCCTTGTCATGAAATGACCTTTAAGATGTCAGAGTGGTGTTCAGGTATGATTTATAGAAGTGTGTGTGTGTGTGTGTGTGTGAGTGGCTGGTTGTGAGTGGGAGTGAAGATGAACGAGTGGTATCTTAGCAACAGCACGTTAACAGAGGAGAGGATAGAATGCATCGGTTAAGGTGGATAGCATATCTAACTAACAAGAGATCACGTGTTCACACACACACACACACACACACACACACACACACACACACACACACACACACACACACACACACACACACACACACACACACACACTTACTTAGATATACACACACTCACATACAAAAGACTTGGGCTAGTTAGATACCAAGTCCATGTCCCATGATAGTGAGCTTTCGATGCTATCTTCTTACTGTGGATGCTGCTGGGTGATATGAAATTCAATATGATATATGGAAGAATATACCATATATAACTAGAATGTAAATATATATATATATATATATATATATATATATATATATATATATTCTATAATCTATAATCTATAATCTATAAATTCTAATAAATGCTGTCTTCTCTCTTCCTTACTCACTATAAGTAAAACAACCTCAGAAACCATAAGCCTGAACAGAAGAAGGCTGGCTCATAGTTCAAAGGCATGTCAGTCCAGCTTAACCGTCAAAGGAGAGGAGGACGACGGGTTTAAAAAATAAAGATAAAAACTGCTCAGGAAACAAAATATGGCTCACATTCGCATCTGCATGTTGCTTTCCCCCTCCTCGTCTCCATAGGAAGTGGGTTAGCAGCAGGACACCGACGCATGCTTCATGGTCCTCTGATGTTGAGACAGAAGTTGGATCGTTCCAATCTACTCTCTCCAGTCACACAATCCATTTGACAGAGTAGAAGTAGTAGAGTAGTAAGTAGAACAGGCTTACAGGAGTGCCTCAGTCGAAGGAGCATAGGCTCTTCATGCCATACCCTGAGTCGAAGCGAGAGGAGCTGAGAGTAAGCTGTCAAATGGTTATTCTATACGACCAGATGATGGTACCTTTTTTGGTAAGCACTGATGTTTGCTAATGTTTGACATCAGATCATTACATTTAATTGACCTGGGATATTTCAGTAAACACCATGAATTTACGATTTTGGGATTCCATCACCCTTGCCAAATAAAGACTGTGAGAACTTCAGACCTTTAGTTATAGTTGACCTCTATTACAGAAGGATGCTGTTGTTTTTTGAATATTTGTTCAGGTAAATTCAGGTAGAAATACTAAAGCTATTATTTGACACATGCCGTGTGCACCCACTCCACCCCTACCTTTCTCCTACACATAACCCTCCCTCCCTGTGCCCAACTCATTTGTCACACCTCTGTCCCGCCATCTCTCTGTCTCTTCCCTTTCCCCGTCTGACACACTGTCACACTGAAAGGTGTTTGTCTCTTCCAGGGTGTGAATGGGATATGAATCACAAGGGGGCCGAGATAGACGGATGAATGGATGGATGGATGATGAAATACCAGCCTTGGACATCTCCAGAGTTCTTGTTATAAGTCCCAAAATTCAAGCTGAGTTGTGGGTTTGCTGAGAAAATGGGCTGAGATTTGCTGAGACTAAACTAAACACTATTGGGAGAAGATATACAAGCTCTTGGTTTTGCAGGCGGATTTTTTGCTACCTAAGGATTTCTGAGGTCTTGTTATTTAAAAATGTGCTGAGGAGAGTCTGTGTGCAAGCTTATGGCGGCTTATGGAGCATTTATATACACGGATATACCAGCGGGAATACACCAGCAAGGGAATGAAAAGCCAAGTTCATTCACAGTTGATTAGAGTTTGATGAGTTCTTTTTTATTTTTAATATCCATCAAATGATCCATTATGCTCTAAATAGAAGAGTCCCAATATATCATGTTCAGTAATGGTCAATATCAGAGATGCATTGTTGTGTAGAATGTATGTCAAAAAGCCGTACTTGCCATGAAGATCACAGACATTTCTGTGCAATGCACATCTGTACATTTTGAATGCCTTTTATGAACACTGTTAACTAATATGTTGTCCTCTTTGGTCATTTGTTTAAACTCTCATTGAATATTTACACGATTGTTGTTGCAATGTTGTCCCAAGTAATCTCGTTTTCAGGCAATGTTGTAGCTATGGTTGGACAGTGGCGTATTTTAATAGCTACGGCATTTGACACATTTCTTCCCCAGTCGCTGCTGGTGTAAGGGAGGCAGGCATCCGCATCCCCCACTGGACAGCAACCCGGGACTGGAAGGACTTGACAGTAAACACGTTGTGTGCCCTGGCACCTCATTTAGCAACTTGGACTTCCCCATGGACAGTTGCCTCTGCTGCCTGCACAGGTTCTTAACCTGCCCTGGACAAACAGATGTATAGAGTGGATGCTGCGCGGGTGGTAGCCTATAGCAGTAGGGTGTTGGGGGTGGGGGGTGGTGGCGGAAAACTGTGGATGATGGTTAAGGAGAAGGTTGAGGTTGCATTGTGTGTGTATGTGTGTGTGTGTGTGCAACCCAGTCTCATACAAAAACGTATCCTGGCTACGTTGGTCCAAAGTGCAAAACGTAGAGGGGCTACAATAACGGCCCTCAAATTGTATGACTGTTACGTTTTTTCTGCCTATTCTTTCCTATGGTGTTGCGTCCAAGTCACGTGACTTTCAAGATTCCGGCTGCGAGAACAAAAAACATGGCGGACATTTCTCTTATTTTTAGTGAGAAAATCTTTATTTTGAGTTAGTTTCTGCATACAAATGCGTTTTGATTACATTTCTAGCGAGAAATATATATTTTACTTTCATAAT